>VDFB02000015.1:169389831-169508707 GCA_007258455.2 Sequoia sempervirens | reverse complement strand
CACATTAGCCCCTTTCTTCTTAGGAATCAAATACTTCTCCTCTACCTTGCCTGCTAAGATAAAAGACTCATTTATGGAACTAGAGCTAAACATGCATACCTCATGTTGAATGTGATCCTTGAGATCACCCAAGAATAAGTCATTCAAGTTTCTCCGTATTCGAATCCACCCTTAAGGATAGATTTTGGAATTGCCAATATAATCCTTTAACTCGATCCTATTTGTTGAAGTTAGCTAATGGCCGAAGAAGTTGTCTGTGACGCTATTGCTATATTGTGCTTGGAGTTCCTTTGTAAAAATTGACCATGAGACGGTGAGCCCCTTTTTACCTCGATGAGTGCAAAGCCAACGATACCAAATGAATTGATCTGGTTCTAAATATAAGGAAGCCATCATGACTTTTTGTCCATTTGGGATTTGGTGTACTTCAAAAAAATTCTCCATTTGGTTTATCCATGTTAGAGGATCCTTACCATCAAACTTGCGCATATCCACCTTTAGAAATAAATTCCTAGATCTCATAGGAGTACTAAAGCTTGTGTCAGTAGTAGCTGACCTAGAATTCTCACCTTGGTCACTCACGAACTCCTTTCTTGATTCAGCTATGTAGGTGCTTAACATGTTTCGCATGTCCGACATATCTCCTCTTAGGTCTGAAATATCCATCTTAATTGAGGAAATTTCTTCCTTGACCTTATTTATTTCTTCATTATGAGTAATATCCTCGATTGTTTCACCATCCTTATCAGGAGTCTTCCCCGGAGTGACAGCATTCTTTTTACCCCTTGTTGCAGGCCCCGTCATGATGGAAACCACTGATGTTGAAATCAATCACACAAATGAAACTTAAATTCTCTAAAAATTTTACTGTAATCCCCTTTTGTATGTCTTAAAAAACCAAATAAAAATCAGACTCCAATTCAACAAGATGTGTGAGATATGTAGATTCCAAACAAATAGTGTAGAAACCCTAATTCTGCAATAATTCGCTTAATTCTGCTCCAATTCTTCTGAAATCTGGACTGTATCTTTTTCAATATGTTCTTCAAAAACCCTTTAAAAATCAGAAAAAAATTCACTAAAATCTGAAAGATATGCTCTTCCCAAAATCGCCTCCAAGATTGAGAAAACCCTTGCCTCTATGGTGCCAAGATCATGCTCTGATACCACTTGTTATGAAATAACTTGCACAATAGAAGAATATGATATGAAATATTCTGCAAATACTTGATAATAACTGAATAACAAGCCACTTTGAGGGGAAAAACCTCCAAATATCTCTAATGAGAACACACTTCACAACTTGATGGTGAAATAAGACTCACAACCTCCTATATATACCTATTTATGCCAAGGATATCACCTAGGCCGACTTAGACACACCTATATAAGACTTAGGCCGACCTAAACAACTAAATAACAATATACTAATGATAATATGACTTAATAGAGAGTTAAGATAGCCACAAGCCGACTATTCATAACCTGATGTACAATAATATTAAGGGCGTAGCACAGTGACAATAGCTTCTTGGATCTACTACCCAAATCTAGCCTCACAATACAAAAATTTACAAGTGATTTTTACACACAAGAGTAGGCACCAACATACTAGAGATGATAATCCCCTAATGTGCTTGTAGAAACCGACCTACTAGAGATGCCAATCCCCAAATAAATCAATATAGGAGGTAGAACACCAGCCCTACTAGAATACAATGATAAAGCTTGTAGATCTTCAAAGTAACTCAAAATGTGATAGAGTTATAGATAACACTCCTCTTCTCTACATATGATCTTCTCATACTAGTGCACTCTCTTTTCTTCACACTTTCTCTTTAGGTTACACCTTTCAAACATGTTTTCTTCACACTAGTGTAATTATGCTTCACATACTATACTCACATCATATCTCATGCATTAGAACATTTGAAATATATGCATGACATTACAATAACACTCTTTTGTGTCAACTAGGGATCTAAAAAATAGTCAAGACAACATAATGTGGACCTAAATTCAATTTACATGAAACATTTAATAAGTCATTCCAATTTCAATTTTCTTACCACCAAAAGAACATGATGTTGTGTGCTACCAGAGGAACCTTAACGAGGTCCTATCCTAACACCACATGCAAGATTTAAATTTTAAAAGATACTATCCATTACCACACATGTATTGAACTTGAATAGGTTGAAAAAAAAGAACAAATAAACTTTTGTCACTCCAAACTTCTTGCACACTAAACGTATCCTTTGAAAAATCAAGAAACTGATAGAACTAGTGTAGGAATACTCTCCTTCCAAACTACAAAGAAAAAATATATTTCTAAAATAAATGTTGACCACATTTGTATTGCTAGAGAAATATCTTTATTGAAAAGATATCCTTGTGCATACTTACAAACAACCAAAATCATACTGACTTCATACTCTACATGGTATATTAAGCATACAATACATGCCAAATCTCAAAAGACAATCACTCCTCAAACTTGATTTAGTGAAATGATTGATGAGACTTCTTCATGATTAAAACCTTTGGATATAAAGCTTGCATATTCTACAAGGGAATTCAATGATAATTCAAGTAATCCTACAATATTTTTCATCCATGATAGCCTTAACATAAAAGAAATTTCTAATAGACTTAACACCCTTTGACACTAATGACAACCTATGTTCAACAATCTCCCCCTTTTTCATTGATAGGCTCACATGAAGATATTTACTCCTATCAAGTAAATATCTTCATGTTTCATCGACTGGTTTGGTACTGGTGTTGTCACAAATATTAGAGATAGGCTCATCAAATTCAATCTCCATTTCCTTCAAATTATGCTTCTTCTAAAGCAGCTAAGTGTAGCATGATGTTGTAGCAATATATTCTTCTTCTACTATATATAAAGAAACGGATTCATGTTTCTATCTCAACTAGGACACTAAATCGCCACTAAGAAGGAATGCTCATCCACTTGTGCTCTTCTAGTCATCAATGTATCCTTCCCAATATGCATCTATGCATACAACTAAAGTGAAATTTCCACTCTTTGAATACCATAGTCCAAAATCTTTAGTAGCCTTCAAATATCACAATTTGCTCTTCACTACTTTAGCATGAGTTTCTTTAGGTGTTTCCTAAAATATAGCATGAATTCCAACTATTTTCATTATGTTCGGTCTGGATGCTATCACATACAAAAATTTTCCAATCATGGATATGTACAAGGTCTAATTTACCAGAGCATATTCATCATCTTTACTTAGCTTACATCATGTAACCATAGGTGTTCCAACCAGTTTGTAATCTGCCATCTTAAACTTACTTATCATGGATAATGCTCCTAGCATAGATATGTCAAACTCATTTTGTATTGCCATTTGAAACTCCTTGCACATGTCATCCCTGCTATCACAAAAAATGATGCCATCTACATAAACCACAACTATCAACAGTTGATATCCTTCTATTTTTATGTATAGATTAATACTTGCACTTCCTTTTTAAAATCCTTGCTATTGGAAGTATACATACAACCTTGAATACCAAGCTATGGGAGCTTGTTTAAGTCCATACAAAGCCTTATTCAATATGTAAATATAATCAAGATTATTAGAATATTGAAATCATTTTAGTTGTTCAATGTAGACCTCTTCTAGTTGTCCATTCAAAAATGTTGATTTCACATACATCTGGTATACATTAAATTTCTTGAATGTTGAAAGAGCTAAAAACATCTTGATTGCCTCTAATCTTGCTACCAAAGAAAATGTCTAAAATTTTATGCCTTCAGCGTAAGCATACCCTTTACACACAATTCTTTCCTTTTCCTGTATCACCTTGTCTTTTTCATTTAGCTTTTATCTAAATACCCCCTTGGTTCCAATCACATTCTTGCCTTTAGGTCTTGGGAAAAGTTCCTAAGTTTTATTATTTATGATCTAGTTTAGTTCTTCCTCAATAGCTTCTATCTAGCCTTTCTTTTTTCTTACTTATTTGTTTGACTTAGGCTCTATCTTTGACAGTAATGAAAAGTGTACTTGCTCACTTGTTCTCTCAAGTCTCTTCTAGGTCTGAACCCCACTATCTTTATCTCCTATAATTTGGTCTATAGAGTGATTTTATAAACATTGTTTGCTAGTGTTTTTGTAACAATTTCTTATGAATATTCAATATTGTTGTGAATTGGTTCTTCATCATCTTCTAATTTTAGAATACTAGTAGACTAAATAGTTTCATCAACTCACATATTTTGACTTTCTACTATGCTCTTCAATCTTTTATTATAACATCTATAAGCTCTAATTCTTAAAGAATAACCAATAAAAATGCCTTCATCATATCTAGAATCAAACTTACACAAATTTTCCTCTTTTCTTTTGATGTATAACTTGATTCCAAATATTCTAAGATATCTAACTAATGTAAATCCTCCTCTTCATAGCTTATATGGTATCTTATCAATCTTCCATCTGATCCAAACTCTTCAATATATATATAACATTCTATGTAACTTCTCTATAGTACATATCTAATATATTTTCTTGA
Source organism: Sequoia sempervirens (assembly GCA_007258455.2). Taxonomy (NCBI): domain Eukaryota; kingdom Viridiplantae; phylum Streptophyta; class Pinopsida; order Cupressales; family Cupressaceae; genus Sequoia; species Sequoia sempervirens. The sequence continues at coordinate 169,504,156 of VDFB02000015.1, read as the reverse complement.
CATAACATATGTCTTGCCATCTCCTGTACACTCTGGTTCTTCCTTTTTATAAATTCATTATGTTGTAGAATTTTATGAGATAAATTTTCCTTTGGATCTCATGCTCTCCACATAATTTTTCATACTTCTCATAATTGAATTCTCCACCTCTATCAGATCTCAATACCTTGATTTTCCTTCTAGTTTCATTCTTTGTAATTCCTTGAATGCTTTAAACTTCTCAAATGCTTCTAACTTCTCTTTCACAAATGTAATCTAAGTCATCCTAGTGTAATCATTAATGAACATCATGAAATTCCTATCACCTTGTAGACTTTTAGTCCTCATAGGTCCGTATAGATTTGTGTGAACCAACTCTAATGGTTTTGATGTGGAATACTCCTTAGTAGGATATTTTCTTCTTGTTTGATTCCCTTTATGGCATGGCTTATAGATGGTTGATTGAGGTTTCTTAATATTTGTCTTATCTCAAACTAGTCCTCTAGAGCTAACCTTTATAATATCATAAGAAATAATATGTCCTAATCTTCTGTGCCAAAGCTAGCTTTCATCTTTCTGTGCAGTGAGACAAATTTTTCCATTTAGTTCATTGAGATGATAAATGTCACTATTTGTTGTGCTTCCTTCTACAATTAGTTCACCGGTGCTTGATTACCTGATTTCACAGCCTTCAACACTAAAAGATAGCCTATAGCCTTTATCACACAATTGACTGACACTTAATAGATTATTCTTTAAACCATCAACATGCAAATCATGTGTCTTTTTTCTACCACCATAAAGACTTAAACTATCCTTACTAGAAATTTTGGAAATCGAATTATTTCCAAGGGTCACATAACCACCTTAAAATGTCTTAAAATTTATGAACTTAATTTTATCTCCAGTCATGTGCAATGAGCAACAACTATATATGATCCAAAATTTCTTCTCCTTCTAAGCATGTAGTGCAATTTGAGAAATCATTGACTTTTCTAACTTCTTTTTGTTAGCAACCTTCTTCTATACTTTATGTAATTCATGAATTTTACTTTTTGATCCTTTTCTTCCACTTTTCGATAGAGGACTTACAAAATTGATTTTGTAGTTCCCTATAATGTGTCTAAAGTTGTTGCACTTGAAACAAATGATATTAGAATTGTATAGAGGTACAAATGCATTGTTGCTGACAAAATTATTTCTTCTTATGGGAGATTTTCTACAGTCCATAACCTTATGACCAAAATTATTACAATTAAAACAATAACCAGAGAAAGGATAATTGGACTTGGTGTTGTATCCATGTCTTCTAAATATTATTCTTTTGTTCTGTACTTAAATAAATCCATCATTGTGTGTCATGATTTCATCACCTGTCATGGCGTCAATGCACCAATCTGTTACACAAAAAAGGTGCCAATTTTGAAAGAAACCTAAAATTGTTCATTTTGGGCACACCAAACTAGTGTTTCATTTTGTGAATGCCAAATTTGGCACCCACCAAATGCAAAAGGCCTTTAAAAAATTAAACGTTTTCAATGCATTTTTTCTCAAACCCATACCTTGTTCTCACATTTTCTACTCTCTCAAGTCGCACTTGCCAAAAGGAGATCAAAGTTTTCTTGCAATTCTTCACGAGGATGTTGCCAAGACATCAAAGAGGTCAAAGAGATCAAAGAGGTATGTATTTCTATTATTTTTATTTCAATTTTTAATTAGAATGTAGATTGAAATAGTTTTTTAAAATTTTATATTAATTTCTAGGGAATCAATCTCCACCTCTAAACATTGACAATTCACAATCACCCCCTCATGAAGAGACTCCTGAACAAGAACAACCTCAAGCCCCTCTGTCAGTTTATAGGCATCCTTAAGGAACCCAAGAAAATATCATAAATAAAATTGAAAATTTGATTGGAATATTAACTAAGCATGCTAAAACCCACCCTTATAGGAGAGGGATTGTCAAATAGTTGAAGTCAACTATATCACATGTAGGAGAAATGAGTGAGAAAATCAATTTTTGGTTGAATAAGAGGGATGAATTAAGACAATTTAATGCTAGTGTTCTTTGATATGCATATGTGAAAAATGTAAAAAATAAGCAAAGCTGACTTGTGTGCCCTATTTACAAACTTGAGAACCAACACACCTTTATCACATGCATCAGTGGTGCAAGAGCACCTGTTTGATCACATGCCTCCAAGAGGCCATATTGTATAAATTCATTAGATTAGGTTTTTTAATGTTGTAATAAGGTTGAATGAGCCATTTTTTATATGCATGAGGTCATTTGAGTCCTAGGAAGTCACATTTTAAGTCATTTTTCAAATAATATTTAATATTGTTCCATATTGTAAAAATTGTAAAAGTTGCTCAAGAAAGTTGTCAAGCAACTTGTCAAAAAAATGTCATTAAAGTATTTTGTCAACAAACTAAACAAAAGGTAGTTGAAAATAGTTGTTTTTGGTTGGAAATGTATAAATGCAGCCTCAAAAACTCTAATTGGGGGTTGGAGACATTATTTTTGAAGTTTGCTGAATGGCAACCTCAAGTTTTATGTGCATTTTTTGATTTTTGCATTGTTTCTAGGCTGAAGTTGTGCTTTGTAAAGCCTGGTATGGACTCAAATAATGGAGTATCATATATGGATGGAAAGATATCTATTTATAGTTTCCAATTATTTTTGTATCATTGAATTTTATTGAGTTTTGTGGAATATATGACTAATTTGGTGAGACTGCCTATTCTAACAATATTGTGTAGAATTTATATTCTGAAAAATGTAATGGTATGGATTGTAAAGTCTATATTTTGGATCTAAAACCAATTGGATATTTTTTATATGTGAATATACTTTTATTTGCTTCAAGTCTCATCAAATTTAATTAAGATTTGAATAATTTAGGACCATTTTTGTGAGGGTAGGTTTGAACCCTACCTAGGGTTTGCAGTTTTGGAAAAAATGCAATAACTTTCATTTCCACCATTAGATCTTCATAAAAATTGGAGGAAAAGTCTATAACTATGTTTTATTAAATATCACTAGATTGATTGGCTTCATTATTTTTTGTGGAAGTTATTAATGATTGTTCATTGCATTAAATTGTGGCTGCCATGGCTATGTTTCTAATGTGATATACAATGCCTAATAGCATGTGTTATACAAAGATTGTTTTGAATTATTGTTGAATTTTTGTGAGATGTGTTGTGAATCCTCCTAGATTTGCATCAAATTGGTATCAGAGCCCAGTAAGGTCTGGGTATAGGAAGAGTTTTTTTTTATGGTTGTGGTTGTGGTTGTGGTTGTGTGTTGTGTTGTGCAAGTTGAGGAAGGAACCTAATTGCCTAGGTGAGGCAAGGTGAATTGAAAGCAAGGAGAGACTTGCTGGTGAAGATGGATTTGTTGAGAAGATTGGAAAGATGTTTGCAGGTTGAGGATTCATGAAGGAAGAAGGAAAGAGAGGAAAAAGAGTTGAGAAAGATGGAGAGAAAGAAGGCAAGACAAATAGAGTTTGAGAAAGAATTGGAAGAGATGAGCAAAAGGGTGGAAATATTAGCCAAGGAAAACCAACTTCTTAAGGAATCACTAAGGAGTTGGAATATACCAATGTCAAAGAGGTTAAGATGGCCTCTAAAGAAGAGTATGAAGAAGCAAAGAAAATAGAATAAGGCAACAAATGAGGCAGAGGTAAAGTTTGAATCTACTATTCAAGTTGAGAAAGGTAAGTTACAAGTTGAGATGCATGATATTCCAATTGTGTTTGAAGTTGAACAAACTTCTTTGTTGGTTAATGAACATATTGATGTTGAGATTAATGATATGGTTGTTGTTGGTACTCAAGTAGTTGATGAAATTGGTGTTGATGAACAAGTTGAGAAGGTTGTTGATGTTACTGATAACCTTGGTATTAATACTCAAGTTGATGATGATAAAGTTGTTGATAACATTGATGTTGATATTCATGATCAAGTTATTGTTGATAATAAGGTTGTTAATAAAGATGTTGTAGATTTGTTTGCTATTGAGGTATATGAAGTTTGCAACAGTATGATGCAAGTTATGGTTATGGTAAACATGTTGCTATATGGTACTCTAATGATTATAATGAAGATATAGATGATGCTACTGAGGTTTATACACAAGAAATGGAGTTTTGGAGCCTAGAAGTTGAGAAGATGATGGTATAAGAAGAAGAGGAAGAAGGACCCAGGGATACTTTCCAAGATGAAGGAAAAAGGGAAAAGGAACTGAAAGATTAGGAAGAAGACAATTCAAAGGGGCTTGAATTCTTTTTCCCTCAGGAGTTTGGTGCAGGAGCACCTGTTTGATCACATGCCTCCATGAGGCCATATTGTATAAATTCATTATATTAGGTGTTTTAATTTTGTAATAAGTTTGAATGAGCCATTTTTTATATGAATGAGGTAATTTGAGTCCTAGGAAGTCACATTTTAAGTCATTTTTCAAACAATGTTTAAAGTTGTTCCATATTGTAAAAATTGTAAAAGTTGCTCAAGAAAGTTGTCAAGCAACTTGTCAAAAAAGTGTCATTAAAGTATTTTTTCAACAAACTAATCAAAAGGTAGTTGAAAATAGTTGTAATAGGAGCATTTGTTTGATCACATGCCTCCATGAGGCCATATTGTATAAATTCATTAGATTAGGTGTTTTAATTTTGTAATAAGTTTGAATGAGACATTTTTTATATGAATGAGGTAATTTGAGTCCTATGAAGTCACATTTTAAGTCATTTTTCAAACAATGTTTAAAGTTGTTCCATATTGTAAAAATTGTAAAAGTTGCTCAAGAAAGTTGTCAAGCAACTTGTCAAAAAAGTGTCATTAAAGTATTTTGTCAACAAACTAATCAAAAGGTAGTTGAAAATAGCTGTCTTTGGTTGAGAATTTATAAATAGGCCCTCAAAAACTCGAATTGTGGCTTGGAGACATTATTTTTGAAGTTTGATGAATGGAAACCTCAAGTTTTGTGTGCATTTTCTGATTTTTGCATTGTTTCCAAGCTGAAGTTGTGCTTTGTATGGCCTGGTATGGACTCAAATAATGGAGTATCATATATGGATGGAAATATATCTATTTCTAGTTTCCAAATTTTTTTTTACATTGAATGTTATTGAGTTTTGTGGAACATATGACTATTTTGGTGAGACTGCCTATTCTAACAATATTGTGCAGAATTTAAAGTATGAAAAATGTGATGGTACGGATTGTAAAGTTTATATTTTGGATCTAAAACCAATTGGATTTTGTTTCCATGTGAATCTAATTTTATTTTATTCAGGTCTCATCAAATTTAATTAAGATTTGAATAAGTTATAACCATTTTTGTGAGGGCGAGTCTGAACCCTACCTAGGGTTTGCAATTTTGGGAAAAATGTAATAAATTTCATTTCCACCGTTGGATCTTCATAAAAATTGGAGGAAAATTCTATAACTATGTTTTCTTCTATCTCACTAGAGTGATTGGCTTCATTATTTTTTTGTGGAAGTTATTAATGATTGTTCATTGCATTAAAATTGTGGGCTGCCATGGCTATGTTTCCAATGTGATATACAATGCTTAATAGCATGTGTTATACAAAGATTGTTTTAAATTATTGTTGAAGCTTTGTGAGATGTGTTGTGAATCCTCCTAACTCTACATCAATCAGGAGGTTCCCCATCCATTGGTTCCACCATAAATTAATAAAAAATAAGATTTTGGAGTGGTAGTGGATGGTTTTTGACCAACCTCCATGCAATAACCATGAGGTACCACAATAGTTTTTGGGGAAACTCTATTGTGAATTTGTACTTGCTAAGATGTCAAATTATTTTGACATCTTAGGCTTTCAGGGTAGAGGTGGGGGATCCACACATGATAGACGAGTTGCACGATGTAATCCATAATTGGCACTGAGAGCCTTGGCCAAATCCATGGTGGAGCATGCCATCGTTCCTTTTGTTGTGAAGGACAATATTGAGGTAGACATGTTGGAGTCAATTAGCTCACTCACTCAGAGCATTGTATAGTGTGTGAGGCCTCTAGTAGAGCCTGATGTGGATGAGACTTCTAGGCCCGAAGTTCCACCCCACCATTGTTGTGCTTGCAGTGTTGTTTTCACGTATGATTATCAAAGTGCTTAAGATGTAGCTACACAACCTACATCAGCTGTAGAGGTGATGGTTATGATAGATGCATTCTTGAATGTAACATTTGGCAATGATACTCAAGTAAAATTCAGCAAGTTCATTTAATTTTGTTTATTAAATTCTATTTTGAAATTTAATAATAACTAAATTAGTAAAATCAATATGATGAAAATTCAGGTTCGAAGTGTTCATGATAGATGCACCATTCCTACAGACCCTTATTTCTTTTTGACATCGAGTCCACAAGTATGCAACTAGTATTAAAGAAATAATTATTACAAGTGAACAATTGAATATTATTTGAATGATTGTTTCATAACACACTTTGGATGCTAAATAGTTTGTTGGTGGAACTTCGAGCTCCACACCTCGCCATTCACATACTCAATCAATGTCCACTCAGGTAACCTTTATTCATTAAAGGTGTTGTAAAATAATTTTAGCTAGTTTTGGTAATTTTGTGTATACATAACTAGAAATTTGATGAGAAACACAAACATTGGAGGAACATGAAGTGGAGAAAAAATGAGACTAATTTGTGCAATTAAGAAATTGAAAGCTTGGAGTTGAAATTATTTCTTATTTTCTATGTGCAATGCATATTCTCTTTGGTGTCAATTCTCATTTTTTATTAATAGTTTAGGTTATAATTCATTATTTATTACATATAGCTAGTTGGTAAATAAGTCAAAAAACATGCTTTATTCTCAAATGGATATTGTTATCACCTTTCCTATTATTCACTAGTACTATGTGCCCATGATTCCAATAATCCCTTGTCATATCCCTTGGTTTCCCTATGACCACTAGCTCTACCCACTTGCCTTGTACAAGATGTTATTGACACATGCTAATTTTAATGATGGTATATCATAGTGGGAAATCGTCTCACATAGTTTCTTTCATGCTCATTTTTAGTCTACCTCATCCTTTCAACCAAGTTAACTCTTACCTTCCACCATCCCATAACTTTTCACTTGTATCATCCTCATCACCACACATTTTAACCAAACATGAAGAGTATATGACTTGTGATGCACGAATGAATTATGTTGTAAGGAATCTACAATGATGCCTTATTTTCCATATCTATTAGAGGGTGTGATTCTTGGTTGGTCTTATGAGATCCTAAATATATTTACCATTCATCGTCTATCTCATTCTTCCATTCCTATCATCACACATATTTTAACCATTTTATATCGCATCCCAATCTTTAACACCTTATATATTATTCCACCTTCCTCCATATTTCATCTTATACACATAGCCTTACAAGAAACCTTTCCTTGTGCTCATTATTGACCAAATATCTTATACATTATTACTACACACATCAAGTTCCCACTTCATGTCCTATATTCAAACCTTAGACACCGCCTAATTCACCTTATGTTCTAATATTCCCTCTTAATCACATCCCATTAACCTTTAATAGTTCACCTTAAATGTTTTATTATCCCATCCTAGCTCATCCAATTAATCTCTACTATTCCATTCTATGTTCCATTATCCCCTCTTGATTTTGTCCCATTATATTCTCCTAATTTACTTTATGTTCCTTTATTCCTTCCTAATCCTATCCCATTAACATTTAATAATTGACCCTATTTTTCATGATCCCCTCCTAGCCCATCTCACTAATATCTACTAGTCCATCCTATGTTTCATTATCCCCTTCTACTCCCATCTTATTGTACCCTCTATTATTTCACCCTATGTTCTATTGGGGCTTCCAAATTTTGCAAATTTGAAGTGCCCATATTGAAAATTTTTCCTTCACACACTCAAAAGTGCACCTAAAAATTTACACAAGTGACCTACTTTGGAGGGTCACAATTTGGTGCCAATTGATTTTCAAGTCAAACCCCATGGTAGGAACATTTAGTGGGCATATTTGAATAGGAATTTAAATTTTTAGTTTCCTTTGATAAGTTTTGACGAGGTTTTGAAAAGTGAAGCTAAAGGGTTTTGGCACTTTTCTACTATTTGCAAACTCTGTTCTACGAAGTGACCTCCTGTTCAAGCTGATATTTCCAAACTGGATGATTGTCAAGAAAAAATATTTGTTTCTCTCCACTCTCCCTACATTCATGTGCTACCTAGTCCTGTTTCAGAGCCTCATGATCAAATTTTCTATTTTTTCAAGATCAAAAGCAAATGCAGATTGTTCACTTTTTACATCTGCATTTCTGACATGTTTCAAGGTGGTCAACTTTGACCCCTAATATCTCATGAGGATTGATGATTGAAGCAAAGATCTCTTCCACACATACTCAGTGTACCTAAATGAGCTTATATTTCTAATGGAGGCTTCCGAGAAGGTGATTTGATGTTTTTTTTAAAATGGTGACTGATTGAGTTTTAATTGGTTTTGAACAAATACAATTGCAGAAAAGTCTAAATGAGCAAATTTGACATTGAATATCTTGCACCTTGTGATCTTTTTTCTGAACTATTTGTTGCATTGCATTCTTGGGTCAAATTTCTACACGCTTGTAAGTTTTATGGCTTTGAGAGGTCATTTGACTGTTTTTCCAGAGCAATTCAAGAGCCAACTAGACCTGTTTTTCTCACTATTCAAATATGCCAAAAAGAAGATTTTAATGATAACCTAGTTTATTATTCCACCTTAGATGCATTCAGAGGCAACCTCAAGGTCAATTAAGCATGAAACTTTTTTGAAAATATTTTTATTTAGTCGTGCCCACATGAGGACCCAACATGCTTTGTACAGTTGTAAAATTGTAAGTGTAGACTTGTGGCAGTCACTTCAAGTAAATTGTTTTGAATTGGTCAACATGTGGAGGCGTGTACAATTGTAATTTCTTTCAAGTTTTAAAGTGCAAAACAAGATCCACCTTTCAAATATGGAGTTTTAAAGTCATTTCATCAAGTGGATGAAAATATTGAATGGGGAATAACAAGCATGAAGGTGCCAATGTTAATAGTGTGAATGAGAACATGAAACCTAGAGTTGGTATTGGCCTGAGAAATTTGATTTGTATAAAAAAGTTGAAAATACATCTGCTCTTGCAAATACAAACAAGAGGGTATTTGTTTCACAAGCTTCAGAACACAATAGTTGGAATGCAAAATGGGCCAATCCCTAGTCTGTAAAAGTTCAAAACACGAGAAAATCAAAGTAGTGATGAATAGGAATACATGACAGCAATTGGTACCTATGCATAAACTCATTCCCGGGATCATTAAAGTTGAAGGAAGCATCCTTGCAGCATCGTGAGTTTGAGCAATTCTTAGGCAACAAACCAATGAATGTTTGATGAAGAGCTAAACAAAAGGAGATCAATACGAGGGTGCATGAAATCGAAGAAAGTATAGGTAAGATAACACCAAAGTGGGAGTATGTTTTAGGATATAGGTAAGAGGCAGTCAAAACTACCCATGTCATCAACAAAGTAACATGGAAGTGGAACAAGTGTTTGGCTCACAACTTTATACGATGAAAGGGAAGATTCAAATAATGTAGTGACATGTATTAAGAAGGTTCAAGAGTGCACTATAATGTGTTCACTATCCACTAGGAGCAATGGAATAAGGTATGGACATCCATCACAACATAGAGGATAGAAGAACTCTATGAGAACTCTCTGTGGAGTAAGGGAGTGATCCAAAACAACATCTCACCACACCTTGGGATGGCTAAGGAGTTACAATGCAAAGTCTTGGTGGATGGACCACCTAGCCATCACCCCCTGCAAATGACAAACAAGTATCCACATTATGGTTGCCTAAATCTTCTAATCAAAATACTAGTGAAATGTGGTGCATATCTTAGAAAGGACTATGCTAAAAATTAGAGGGGCTTGGTTTCTATCAAATTAAAGCATAATCTATAGAACGAGCCAACGCATTTAGAATGAGCTTGAGAATGACACTTTATGGGGATGGTGCAGAGAATAGGTGATATTTGTTGCTATACATGTAAACCGAGCAAAGTTTTTTGTAAAAAGAATTGCAAGCTATGAATGGGGCAGCTCAAACCTACTGAGAGGTGATTCGCAATTGCAAAGGAAATTTCTTCATAGGGAAATGTTACACTGAGTGATGAAGCACCACTATTCAAGCTGAAATGGGATGAATTTGATATGAAAAAAGGAGTGGTTGAGGGCACAAAAGGATACTTTCCTATTTAGTGCTTGGTGGGAATACAAAACCTGGTGTATGTTTTTCACAAGAGGGGGGGCACCATAGCTAAAGAATAGGAGTTATAGAATGAGGGCATTAGGGAAAAAAACAAAATCATGGCCAGTGTGAAGCATGGCCAGGTGGAAGAATCTCATGCACTACATAGTGCTAAGGGTGACACAAGAAAATAGGCTACACAGTGAATACAATCTTGAGGTGGGCTCGTGAGGAGGTATTAAGGCATGGGTAGCATTTCATAGTGGTAGGTGAAAATTAAAATCTTCACCGATAAAGGTATCCTTAAAATAGAAGGTGTTATTTTGAATTTTTTTACTTTGCCTGATGAATATTAAAACAAAACAACTTTTTTAATGGTAAAGTTCAAAGTGCTTGTGCGGGGATGCCTTGGGTGGGCCCAGGAAAATTGTGAAGGAGGAACCTTTAAAAAATTAAAATATTTTCCCAATAAGAGAATACTTCAAATATAAAATGTGGAGTGAAAATCAAAGTTTCATGGGAAAATATTTTCTAAAAGCCCAAAGTAGAATATTTGAAGGTTTTTACTATGAGAAAGGAAAACATTTTAAATGTAGACTGAAAAATGAGAAAGCACGAGAAAAATATTTTAATAGCCCAAGTGAATGTTTTAAAATCCTACATAATTAAATGGTGAGTTTGTTGTTGGATATTTTCAAAGTGAAAGAGCGCAGTGGAGATTAAATAAATAAAAGGCTCTAATATTAAAGTTGGAAAACTTTAATTCCAAAAGGTGAATATTTGCAGTGCAGCAAAGGGCTAAATAAAATGTTTTCACAAGCAAATTTTCTCTCAACTGTAGGGTGAAGATTTTTCACGAAGGAGTGAATTTTCTACTGCAAAATAGAGGAAAAGTTTGTTGCAAAGGGAAGAGAGAAGAGAGAGGATTTTTATTTCTCATTGCTAATTAATGGTGGATGAAGCTTCTAGATGTCATCAATGAATCAATTCTTGGGTTGTTTCTCTTCCTTCTTATTCTCATTCTTCTTTCATTTAAATGGTTCTGAATTTCTGTATGGGTTGGGCAGATAGAGAAACGTTGAGTCTATGTCATGAATTAAGTTTTTAAGTTGTAATTGTTGATTTCATGAGTAAACATCAGTCAATTTGTGCAAGAAAAGAATGAATGTCATCAAATTATCTCTAGATTTGTACACATTTTATCATATGAATTCAATAATACAAAGTATTTAGAATTTTTCATCTCAATCTCCCTGAGATTGTATTATTTGTTCATGGTTCTATTTCAAAGAAATGGTTAAATTACTTTGAGCAGATAATTGTGATTTCAAGTGTGTAGGGTGGATCTATAAGAAGAATTTGATTGACAGAAGGAGTGGATCTGTTAGTGTAATGCATTAATAGTTTGAGCCCACTGATTTGTCATTCAACTTAGTGCATTCTCAAAAACATCTTAAATTCAAAATCATTTTAATTCATGTTGTTTGGTTTAGGTTTAGTGTTGAATTTTGCTTCCCAATTGCTGAGTGAGTGTTGAGAGACCAAGAATATAGCCATATTTGAAGTTGGCTATACTTTCCTTGGTATATTTTCATTGGGAATTATCTACAATAAAAAGCAATGTTTGTGCATAATTGAATTGAGTCTTTAGGATTTGTAAAGGGAGACAGACCTTGGTCCCGTAGAGCCAGAAGTGTAGAAGATATCATTCTTTGACTGAATCTCTTCAGTTGGCCAAATCTCTCTTTGAGTTTGAGCATAAGAAATTGGCTAATATTTAGGACTCATTGGACTGATCGATTTGGAACACCAACAGATTGGCGACTCTGCTAGGGATAATTCTAAATCTCTAGTTGCAGACTATTCTATTACAGAGTCATATTATTTGCTAATCTGAATTTGGTTCAAATGTTGAAGGATTTCAAACCTAGAGAAATAAATTGTTGTAGTGAACCTAAAATTTTCATGATCTGTGGTGCTCTGTTGGTGAAAGGAAATGAGAAGGAGATTTATCTTTGAAAGAGCTTCATACTACTTGAAGTTTATTCCTCTGTGAAGAGAGGTGGTGACTCTATTAAAAGAACCTACTAAAGATGTGAAGAAAAGTTCCAAATCTACAAATATTTCCAATCAAGAAGAACAATTTACAGCAGTTACAACATTTCTAGGTATCCTTCACTTTTGGTTTTCAAGAAATTTGTTTGTGAAAACCATATTTGAACATCTTAGGATAAAACTTTGGTTCCTTATTGAGTGAAGTAGCACTAACAAAGGGAAAGGATAGTAAAATTGAGTTTGCATACTTCCATTTGCTGGATTTGTCATATCGAATGCAATTTTTGTTCCATTTAAAGATTTTGTCTAGAATTCAAATATTTACTAGTGTGGATGGTTGGAATGAATTTATATATCCTACGGATTTCCATCCATTTTCATTATCATATGTTTCAAGCCCAGGTTATCACCATGTTAGCAATTATCCTAGTGATCCTTCATTTGTTCATGGTTATGATTATGCACAGTTAGTTAAGCCCTGATTTGCAAGTATATATGGATCACCAAATTGGAATAGCCATACCATTAGAAACCTTAGTACAAATTGTTAAGAAGCTTCAGAAGTCTAATAATCCTCAAACATTTGACACTGCAAAGTACATGAACACAAGTGTGAACAAGCCTAGGTTTAGCCAAGAATGGAAAGTTGTGTTTGAAAGGGGAATTAAAGAGATGAGAAGAAGGCACCGAATGTCTCTACAAGCCCAGTTAAGAGATAATCATATTGTATCTACTAGCCAAATTATTGCACCTTTTATCAATTCCTTTGATCCATTGTATGACCAATTAGACTTGTAATGGGTTGATTACAAGGTTGAAAGTATGCCAACTAAGGTATATAAGAAGATGCCTAGATTTAATGGATACAATGTGTGTGAAGGAGATGCACATGTCCAATTTTTTTTCTAGTTTCATGGAGAAACATTCATTTGGAGATCAGGATATCTGGACGATATTTTTTGTCAGGTCTCTTCAAGCAAGAGCTATGGATTGGTACTTAAGTTTTCCTAAGAAGTTACTTTCTTGTTGGGATAAATTGGTGAATGCTTACAAAGAAGAATTTGCAAGAGAACCTTATTACCTTGTCACAAGGTTAAAGGAGATTAAAAAATGAAATGAAGAGTCAAGCATTGCTTTTAGTCACAGATTTTCTGTTGCTCTTTCACTAATCCTAGAAAATTTCAAACCTAGTACTCCAGATTCCATTCATATGTATTTTGAAGCCTTTGAGGAAGGATCTAGTGCATTGTTAAAAGATTTTATAATATTGATTATGGAGATGGGTTACACATGTTTAGATAATATGGAGAATTTGAGGAATGAATATGTGCAAAGTTTGTTGTCTTCAATTGTGGGTAAACATGCTAATAACATTAACAATTGTGTGAATGCAAATGATCAGATGTCTTTAGTTTTGAATACAAACAAGTGCATACTTGAGAATGTAGAAGAAAAGAATGATGCGTCATTAGGTGATGACGAGGTTTTCTTTGAACAACATATAAAAGAAATATACCTGGATGAAAATTGTAGCCATAATGATGAAAGACATCATGAGATGAATGAAGCATTTGAAGCTTCTTCTATCTCTTCTGAAAAATGCAAAAATAGAGAGCAAATTTTTTGTAGAAAATGAAGGTGATGACAATAATTTTGAAGGATCACAAGAGTATGATGAGGGGTATGAATTGAATTTAATTTTTGAAGAAGAGATATATGATCAACAATGTTATGGTACAATTGATCATGTCAGTTTTGCAAGTGAGTGTAGCTTTAATGCAAGTCTTCATGATGAGACAATGGAGTTTGTTGATTTAAGAAATGTTGTTGAGAATGTCACTACATCAGCTGCAAGTGCTAAAGTATGTAATGAATTTCAGTTAGCAAGATCAACCACAAGCAGCTATAATGAAGAAATCATTGATGGTTTTCAGTTTGATAGTGAAAATGCTTGTGTCTATAATGAAAAGGATGTAAATGACAAACTCAATGAAGACACCCATTCCAATGCTGAAATGTAGAAAGATGTAGATTTTTATCATGACAACCTAGAAGTAAGCAATAATGGACAAATGGATAGCCTATTCTTTGTGATAGATTGTCACCATGCTTCTAACAATGTTGTTAGCAATTCAATCTCCTATGATTGGGGAAATCTTGTTTATGATCATTCCATTGAGTTTTCATATTTTGATGATGATGACACCATGATATTTCCTAATCTACAATTTGATAATGCATGTAATTCTAGTGGAGGTCAAGGAGAGGAAGTGGTTGAAAGAATGGATCGGAGAAATGATCTATTAAGCAATGAACAATTTTCAAATCTATTGACCACTAAGTATCATAAATGTGCATATGTAAATAACTCCCAGTTGTTGTGTGCTACTCATATTGATTTTGATAGTGATGATAATATTCAACTTGCAAGGTATGATGCATGTGTTTTTGATCTTCCTTCTAGTTGTGAACCAGTTGATTAATATGATGATGATGTGGAAGAATACAAGTAGCCATTAGATTATATTGATGAATTGTATGATGAGTATGAGAGTGTGCATGTTGATGCAAGTTCATAATTTTTTTTGATGAATTAGAAACAACAAATGACCATGAGGTTTACACACCCAATGAGCCAAGTTTTGAAAATTTTAATGCAGATTTGGATAAAAAAAAATTTACTGATTTAGATGAGCCTATTCATGGGTATTTTCATGTGGATGCAGATGTTGATTATAAAGAAAAATTAGATTATCCTTCTAAACCAGGATTTCTCATTGTTGAGCAAGCTTGGGATGTTGAAGATGTTGATATGTTATGTTTAGAGGATAACAAAGTGACTAAAGATGAGGACAAGCTAGAAATCCTTGATGATCCTCAATACCAGCATGATGGAGGACAACTACAAAGTGTTCCAATGTATGAGTGTATCTCTTTACATACAGTTGGAGATAGTTTACAAGATATGCAAGACCTTGAGGTAAGTTCTTGTAATAGTTTCACCTTTGATATGCAAACTAATAATCAAATTAAGCTTAATAGTACCAGTCATGTGGCAGAATGTGAGTGTTATTTTTGTCAGCTGGAGGAAGTTTTCATAAAATGTGGCAATGTGCAAAACATTGAAGATTGTTGTTTTTATCTTGAGAATGATTTATATGATAAATATGATAAGTTGTTTCCACATGATAATCAACATTTTGAGAGTATGCCTAACTTTTAGATGCATAGTGATTACAAATATGTTGATAATGTTGTATATGATGAGTTGTTGGGAGATTCCAACATGTTTAATCAGGCAGATGGTAGTAATATAGTCTATGTGATTTGGTTTCTATGTGATAACAAAGCCAAAAATAAAGTAAGTTTCCACTTGCACAAAGCAAGCTTGATACTTCTATTTGCAAAAGTGCAATCACTCATGTTGTTGTGGTGTGATAGAGGAAAGCATGAGTTGATTGAGATCAACTCTTTTAAAAAAATGGTGTTTGATAGAGGTAAGAATTGACTCCCATTCTTTCATCTGGTGGCCTGGGGTCACCAAGTAAGGTTGAAAAAGAAGGTTGAATAAAGGAGCAGTTTGAGAGTACCCAATGGACTCGACATTTGGTCTACTCCCCAGAGATCTGGATTCTTGCTATGCCCATAGGGGGCATACATCCCCAGTCAAATACACTATTGTGACTTTCAAATTTTGCAAATTCCAAGTGCCCATATTGAAAATTTTGTCTTCGCACACTCATAAGTGCACCTAAAAAATCTGCCCAAGTTACCTACTTTGGAGGGTCACAATTTGGTGCAAGTTGATTTTCAAGCCAAATCCCATGGCAAGCAAATTTAGTGGGCATATGTGAATAGGCATGTAAATTTTCAACTTCCCATGATAAGTTTTGATGGGTTTTTGAAAAGAGAAGCTAGAGGGTTTTGGCACTTTTCTACTATTTGCAAATTCTTTATTCTGCGAAGTGACCTATTCAAGTTGATATTTCACAACTAGATGATTTTCAAGAAAAAAATATTTTTTCTCTCCATTATCCCTACATTCATGTGCTACCTCGTCCAGTTTCAGAGCCTCATGATTAGATTTACTATTTTTTTGAGATCAAAAGCAAATGCAAATTGTTCAATTTTTACATTTGCATTTTTGACATGTTTCAAGGTGGCCAACTTTGACCCCTAATATCTCATGAAGATTGATGATTGAAGAAAATCCCTCTTGCATGCTTACTTAGTGTACCTAAATGAGCTTATGTTTCCAATGGCAGCTTCCTAGAAAGTGATTTGATATTTTTTCAAAATGGTGACTAAGTGAGTCTTAATTAGTTTTGAACATATACAATTACAAAAAAGTTTGACTGAGCAACTTTGAAACTGAATATCTTGCACCTCATGATCTATTTTCCTAAACTATTTGTTACATTACACTCTCAGGTCAAATGTCTACATGCCTGTAAGTTTGTATGGATCTGGGAGGTCATTTGACTATTTTTACAGAGCGATTCCAAAGCCAACTTGACCAGTTTTGCTCACTATTCAAATATGCCAAAAAGCATATTTTAACGATAACCTAGTTTATTATTTCACCTCAGATGCATTTAGAGGAAACCTCAAGGTCAATAAAGTATGAAACTTGTTTAAAAACAAAAAAAATTAGCCGAGCCCACATGAGGACCCGACTTGCTTTGCATAGTTGTAAAATTGTAAGTGCAGCCTTGTGGCGGTCACTTAAAGTAAATTTATCTGAATTGGTCAGCATGTGGATGGGTGTATAATTGTAATTTCTTTCAAGTTTTAAAGTGAAAAGTGAGATCCACCTTTCAAATATGGATTTTGAAAGTCATTTCATCAAGTGGATGAAAATATTGAACAAGGGATAACAAGCATGAAGGTGCCAATGTTAATAGTGTGAATGAGAACATGAAACCTAGAGTTGGTATTGGCCTAAGAAATTAGATTTGTATAAACAAGTTGAAAATACATATTCTCTTGCAAATACAAAGAAGAGGGTATTTGTTTCACAAGCTTTAGAACAGAGCAGTGGGAATGCAAAACAGGTTGATCCTTGGTCTACAAAAATTCAAAACACAAGAGAAAATCAAAGTAGTCATGAATAGGAATACATAACAGTAGTTTGTACCTATGCATAAACTCATTCTTGGGATCATTATAGTTGAAGGAAGCATCCTCACAGCACCGTGAGTTTAAATGATTCTTAGGAAACAAACCAATGAATGTTTGATAAAGAGCTAAATAGAAGGAGATCAATACGGGGGTGCATGAAATCAAAGAAAGCATAGGTAAGATAACATCAGAGTGAGAGTATGTTTTAGGATTTAGGTAAGAGGAAGTCAAAACTACCCATGTCATCAACAAAGTAATATGGAAGTGGAACAAGTGATTGATTCACAATATTATGTGATCAAAGGGAAGATTCAAACTTGGTAGATGGACCAGCTGGCCATTGCCCACTGCAAATGACAAACAAATATCAACATTCTCGTTGCCTGAATTTTCTAATCAAAATATTAGTGAGATGTGGCATAGATCTTAGAAAGGACTATGCTACAAATTAGAGGGGCTTGGTTTCTATCAAATTAAAGCATAATCTTCAGAACGAGCCAACACATTTAGAATGAGCTTGAGAATGACACTTTATGGGGATGGTGTAGAGAATAGGTGATATTTGTTGCTATACATGTAAACCTAGCTAAGTGTTTTGTAAAAATCATTGCAAGTTGTGAATGGGGTGGCTTGAACTTGCTAAGAGGTGATTCAAAATTGCAAAGGAAATTTATTCACAGGGAAATATTACATTAAGTGATGAAGTGCCACTATTCGAGCTAAAATGGGATGAATTTGATATGGAAAAAGGAGCGGTTGAGGCCACAGAAGGATACTTTCCTGTTTAGTGCTTGGTGGGAATACAAAACCTAGCGTATGTTTTGTACAAGAGGAGGGCCACCATAGCTAAAGAATAGGAGTTGTAGAATGAGGGCATTAGGTAAAAAAAAAATCAACAGCCAGTGTGAAGTACGGACAGGTGGAAGAATCTCGCACACCACGTGAGGCTAAGGGTGATGCAAGAAAATGGGTTGTGCGATGTGCACAACTTTGAGGTGGGCTCATGAGGAGGTATTAAGGCATGGGTATCATTTCATAGTGGCGGGTGAAAATTAAAATCTTCATTGATAAAGGTATCCTTAAAATAGAAGGCATTATTTTGAAAATTTACTTTTCCTTATGAATATTAAAACAAAAAAAAAATTGTTAATGGTAAAGTTCAAAGTGCTTGTGTGGGGACACCTTGGGTGGGCCCAGTAAAATTATGGAGGAACATTTAAAAATTTAAAACAGTTGCCCAATAAGAGAAGAGTTTGAATATAAAATGTTGAGTGAAAATCAAAGTTTCACAGGAAAATATTTTCTAAAAATCCCAAAGTAGAATATTTGAAGTTTTTTACTATGAGAAAGGAAAACATTTTAAATGTAAACTAAAAAGTGAGAAAGCATGGGAAAAATATTTTAATGGCCCAAGTGAATATTTTAAAAGCCTTCATAATTAAATGGTGAGTTTGTTGCTGAAGATTTTCAAAGTGAAAGAGCACAGTAGAGATTAAATAAATCAAAGGCTCTATTATTAAAGTTGGAAAACTTTAATTCCAAAAGGTGAATATTTACAATGTAGAAAAGGGAAAAATAAAATGTTTTCATGGGTAGATTTTCTCTCAACTGTAGGGTGAAGATTTTTCATGAAGGAGTGAATTTTCTATTGCAAAATAGAGACAAATTTTGTTGCAAAGGGAAGAGAGAAGAGAGAGGCTTTCATTTCTTGTTGTTGATTAACAATGGATTAAACTTCCAGATGTCATCAACAAATCAATTATTGGGATTCTTTTGTTCCTTCTTATTCTCATTCTTCTCTCATTGTAAAGGGTTCTAAATTTCTATATGGGTTGGGTAGATAGAGAAATGTTGAGTTTGAATCATGAATTGAGTCTGTAAGTTGTAATTGTTGATTTCATGAGTAAATATCAATCAATTTGTGCAAGAAAAGCATGAATTTCATCAAATTATTTCTAGATTTGTACACATTTGATCATATGAATTCAATAATACAAATTATTTAGAATTTGTCATCTCAATTTCCCTAAGATTGTATTATTTTTTCATGGTTCTATTTCAAAGAAATGGTTAAATTACTTTGAGTAGATAATTGTGATTTCAAGTGTGCAGGGTGGATCTGTAAGAAGAATTTGATTGACAATAGGAGTGGATCTATTAGTGTAATGCATTATTAGTTTGAGCCCACTGATTGAAGTTTATTTGCTGATGAATTCTTTTGATGATTATGCATTTGAATCCATGGCCTAGAATAAGGCACTAATTTTTCATTCAACTTAGTGCATTCTTAGAAACATCTTAATTTCAAAATAATTTTAATTCTTGTTGTTTGGTTTAGGTTTATTGTTCAATTATGCTTCCTAATTGATGAGTGAGTGTTGAGAGACTAAGGATATAGCAAGGTTTGAAGTTGTCAATGCTTTCCTTGGTATATTTTCATTGGGAATTATCTTCTATAAAAAGCAATGATTGTGCATAATTGAATTGATTGTTTAGGTATTGTAAAGGGGGACCCACCTTGGTCTTACAGAGCCAGAAGTGTAGAATATTTTAGTCTTTGAATAAATCTTGTTAGTTGGCCAAATCCCTCTTTAAGTATGAGCATAAGAAATTGGCTACTCTTTAGGACTCATTGGACAAGTCGATTTGGAACACCAACATGTTCCATCATCCCCTCTTGGTGTTTTTCCTTTATCCATTTTATGTTATACCATATTTTTCCACATTTCATCCTATATAGATAATCTTACACTTGCAACCTTTCCTTCCACTCATTATTTACCAAAACTCTTACTCCATTATTACTACACACCTCAAGTTCTCATTTCATGTACTATAGTCAAACCCTAGACTCCTCCTAATTCACCCTATGTTCCATTATTCTCTACTAATCCCATCCCATTAACCTCTAATGGTTCACACTATATTTTGTTATCCCATCCTAGCCCATCCCATTAATCTCTAGTAGTCCATCCTTTGTTCCATTATCCCCTTCAATTCCCATCCCATTACCATCTCTTATTTCACCATATGTTCCATTATCCCCTTTTGGTCTTGTCCCATTACCTTCCCCTAATTCACCCTATGTTCCTTTATTCCCCCTAATCCCAACCCATTAACATCTAATAGTTTACCCTATGTTCTACAATCCCCTCTTAGACTATCCCACTAATCTCTACTATTCCATTTTATGTTCCATTATCCCCTTCGACTCTCATCCCATTGTACCCTCTATTATATTGTCATATGTTCCATTATCCCCTCTTGTTCTTGTCTCTTTATCCCTTCTATGCTATACCACCTCCATCCAAATTTTATCCTATACACAAATCATTACAAGAAATATTTTCTTCCACTCATTATTGACCAACTCTCTTCTCCATTACTTTTGCACACCTCAACAATCAACTTCATGTTCTATAGTAAAACCCTAGACACATCCAAATTCATCTTATTTTCCATTATCCCCTCTTGGTCTTATCCCATTTTCCCTCCTAGTCTCATCCCATTATCCCCCCTCATTCACCCTATGCCCATATTCACCCTATGCACTAATCTATATCTTCACAATTGTTGAGATAATCTCTCTTAAAAGCTAGGAGGACACTTACATCCACTATTTTTGTATTTCCAGACAAGCAAAATATGAGTATCAATCTTGGGTAATGTGCTAGAAACTAATATTATTGATCATGCGTGATGATACATGATTTGGCTATTCTTGTGATCAAGAATAATGAGTTCACTTGAATTCTACATATATAGCTTCAACAAGCTTCAACAAGCTTCAAAAATCCTATCTTTTTTCACATGTTTTCCTTTAAACATTGTTATGAACTCTAGTTTCTTACCATCACCATGAGACTACATTATTTTGAGGCATATTTTCAAATAGTTCACTACCTTGTCTATGCTTATAATTAAATAAATAAACTAATGAAAGTGATAATAAAAACTTCATATTTGTTATTTCATTTTCAAATTTTGACATTAGACAGCCCTGACAATGTAACTGGTAGCACGATGGAAAATCGAGTTGTTGCAATAATAGCCAATTCTAATCCTTTGAGAGAGGTATGCAACAAATTAGTCAATTTGACATTATATTTTCCCTTTTATGCAGTCTATTATTGAAAATTTTCATGATACTTGTGGGTAAGTGCACCAAGATGGTTCCCAAAAAGGGGGCTTAAGTGGCCACTTTTTTTTCTAAAATCAGGAAATGCTGACCTTGGACGTGAAATTGAGGATAGTTACACTCAAAAATTTTAGATGGAACAGAAACAAGGATCGAGGGCCATACATGAGTCTACTTTCTAAACTACTAATTTATTTTTGAAAATGGTTGAGATTAAAGGGGTTCAAAGAGGGATGTGCAAAATTAGTGTTGTTTTATTAGAAAAAACATAACATACTTAACCTCTTACTTTTGACACAGAGCATAGGTGAACCTTTTTGTAGTATTTTTTAAAATCCTTCACAGGTTAGAAGTTAGCTAATAGCATCCCTAGTTGGTGCACAATTTTTGATAATTTTTAATGAATATTTGGTTTTACTAATTTTTCTAAGTGGGGCTTCTTTGAAAAGTAGAGATTTTGGCCGTGCTCCCACTACAATTTTTTGAAAATAATAATTATTTTTTTTCTTTTTTAAATTTTTTTTTTGTAGAATGGAGTCTAGTTTCTAAAAATGTAGTTTATTTAAAATTTTGTTGAACGGTTAATTTATAACAAAAAAAACACTAAACACTACTTTTTGGCAAAAAATAGACATACAAACAAAAGAAATTATGGATGAAAGGCTTAACATTGTCCAAAAGTGAAAAAAATTACATCGTTGGATAGCTAAGATAGAACCTAACATTACCCATGTTTTCAATTTTGTCAATATTGAACTAGATGCAATCTTGAAGGTGAGCATGGACCTGATTATGTGAAAAATTGTAGAATTTGCAAAAACACGTCTCTGCCCTTTTTGGGAATGCCCTCCAAGCTTTTGGGTTGGTATTCCAAGGCAAATAATTTCACTTTTTTCTTTGTTTTTAATGCGAAATAACACATGTGTGTTATAACGCGAGCGTGTTTTTTTAAAAAAATTCATAAGTGGCCAGAAAATTGGTACCCAACTTCATGCACCCACCCTTGTATGTAGTTTAATTTCTATCTTGATGGTTGCTACAGGTGCTTGTCACTCCATCTCATTGATATGGTAAATTTGTAAATGAGCACGATTATTTTTTTGTGGTAAGTGATTATTTTGTTTTATGTCATTCCACAATTCAATTTCTATGTACTAACATCTATACTTCTTATTGTATTAGTTGCAACTCTAGAGGAGTGAAGAGAGGAGGACTAGTAAGTGAATTCAGAAGGAAAAATAACCAATAGACGCTCCATCTAGCCAACCATCGAAGGTAGCATGTGATCCCTTTCCTTCCTCTAGAGGGAAATGACTATGTATTAGGGTTGTTTGATGTATGCCTACGTGGAATTTTCGAACATATGTTTTGTACTATTGATATATGTAACATTTTATGTCCATATGGCTCTTTTGTAGTAAGCTTGTATGACTTTATTAGATATATTGTATACATTTATCAATATATATCATTGTATAGCCTTGTGGCTTTTCGATTAATGAAAAACTTATTTTACCACTAGCATTCTTGAATGATTTTATCATGTGTATTGTGTAAATTGTATGCTTGAATGTTGTAGGAATGGGTGTTGTTTACCTCTAATGCTTAAATAATTACTGTCAATTGTTCAATAAGCTCCATCTAATGCATATTGTGTAAACAAGCTCCATTCCTAGTAGTTTGTATCCTTTTGAATGCTTCCACTACTTGTGCTTCGCTTATTCACATCTTAATAACACCATTTTTCATGAAAAACATAGTCATAAAGAACTTACAATATGAGGACCAACAACATCAATGTTTCACAGTCATAAAAACTTTAATCATTGTCTTTCATTTTCTCATGTTCTTGACATTTATCATTTGGTTAGCCCTAGCATTTATCATTGTTGTTCTTCATGGGTTTTCTTGAATATTTATTAATTGATGCTAAATAACTTTATTAGTTGATGCTAATAAACTTCAATATTTCTAAAAATGATTCACCATGGATTTATCATTTACTTATGTGCCAATTCAATGTTCTATGGTACTAAATCAATATATAAAAGGCTAAAAATATATATATATTTAGCACCACTATGACTTCCATCTAGATCTTATATTCATTATGCAATTGTGTGCATGCTCAAATGCATGTCGACAATGCTTATAGGCCAGATTTCACACTCCTTTTATGTTACTGCTAACATGTGGCCCTTGAAATCCATTAGATAATGGTGCAGTAAATGAGCACATTGATTTTTTAGATTGTATATTAGTAAAGTCTAATTATGTTACATACTCTTGTAAGTAAGAACAATGCTTCTAATGAATTGAACATATCATTCATTTGATTTCTTATGTGCTTCAATTTGTGAATTATTTGGATGAAAGTAAGAAAGTAAATAACTCAAGCATACATTGAAAGAGAGATTTACAAAAAAATTATTGAATTCATCCTTCCACATTTCCACTATCATCTTGCAACATTTACAAGTCAATTTGGGCTTTCAAATGCATTTGGGCCTTGTTAAGAACATCTATAGTCCTCTATTAACTTTCCTTCTTGTGGATTACGTGTTTATTCAATCTACTTGCCTCTTGCTCTCATCTATAGAGTCATCTTATATTCCAAATTTGAAACTACAACTCACCAGCCTCCATATTTGACTTTGAAGGGTTGTACTCATGCCTACACAAGAGCATCTGACTCATAAAATATTCTAATGCCTCCCACATAAATATATGGAAGCGAAATCAATTCAATTGCATGTTGGTCAATTGGTTCTATCATTTATCTCATTTAGAGTAACATCCACTACAACCAATCCTATCTAGGTAAGATTGTCTTTTATTGTGTGAGTTCATCTAAAGAAAAAACCTATTGATTTAGTTAAGCACCCAATGGAAACTACCACTCATGGCTTCCTATAAGTGGTATGGAGCCAAGAATGTATAGGTCAACCCTCAACACTCTTATACCAATTAATCAAACCAATCACTCATGATTGTTCATACAAGTGGAGTGAAGCCTAGGATGTCTGGATTAACCCTGGGCCTCATACAACAATTCCCCTATTCCTCAACATGGTTTTTTTTGTACATTTTCCCTTTTACTCAAATATTTTGACACCAACATGTTTTACCTCTTTCATGCAATCATATGCTTTTGGTGTGGAAAAATCAGACTTTTTAACAGTCACATGAATTTTTCTCTTTTCCTTTGTTTTACATGCCATCTTAAGGGATTGAGCCGATTGAACATAGCTCAGATTGATTATGCATGTTCAGTGCAAAAGAGGACCATGCCTAGCCTAAAAGTACCCATCTAGATGTGTTGGGACATTCTGTTTGGTCACATGAGTTGTAGAATGAAAGTTACACCCCTTTACAACTTTACACCACTTGCATTTGACACTTTTTCCATCAACTGAAAAGTTTTCACCACAAGAAAATTCCTACAAGATATCAAATTGATTGTAGTTATTTTGCATTTTGGACTCTTAAGGGATTGAATCAGTTGAACGTAGCTCAGATTGATTTGACATGTTTGTGTGTAAAAGAGGACCCTTCCTAGCCTAAACGCACCCATATGGATGTGTTGGAATAGTCCATCTAGTCACTCAAAATGGAAGTTACACCCCTTTGCAACTTTACATTGCTTGCATTTGACACTTTTTCCATCAACTAAAAGGTCGTCACCATTGGAAAATTCCTCTAAGATATCAAAAACCAAGAGAGGTTAATTTTTAGTGTATTGATTATCTAGAATTCTAAAAGGGGTGAATCAGTGTTCTATAATACCATTCTCATGTAGATCATCTAATTATTAAAGCACATATAACTGCAAGCAAGAATGAATACATTTAAATGAACATGACACCACAAAATAAATCAATACCATATTTTTATGTGGAAAACCCAGAATGGGAAAAACCACAGTGAGGATTAGCTCACAATATATTATATCTAGATATAGTATATTACAGGGCTCACTACTAGGACTCACTATCCTTAAAAGGCTCACAACCAAAATACAAAGTGATATGGCTCACCTCCAAAACACAAAATGGTATGGCTCACTACCAAAAATGTGAATTGGTGGAGTACACCTTCTATGTGCAGAGTTCAGTTCCAGTGAAGCTCTGAATATGAAGTATTATCTTTCTTAGCAGTCGCATAACAATTCTACTATGATCCTTAACTTCTACCACTATAAACCACTCACATCTAATAGATCATTTAAGCTCACACATTCACTTATTGCTCATGCTTCTTCCTCACTATGACACCCTCTCTTTCCAAAACATCTCATAGATATATACAAATACATTTCATACATCAATTAGGTCAGCCTAATTAGATGTAAACAAAACAAACAAAAATAGATCTTGTTAGCACCATACAAAATTTAAAACATCTTTTCACCTATGTAATACTCAATTTCAAGTTGGCATAGATCTTTAAAGGATTCAACTAACATCCACAAGGTATAATTAATATTCTTAATACATATCATACATTAGGTCAGCCAAGAATAGGACCTTATCACAAAAGCCCCAAACTAGCACATGCTTCTCAAAATAAACACCTTCTAGATCTGATATTACTTCAATTTCTCTTCACATTAACATCGGAGAGACTACCATTAGAACGGAAACATCAAAACATCCTTCTCAATAAAATATAGAGTCTCCCACATTGGTATACTAAATAGAGAAATAATTGTAGTAGACAGAGTTGAACTCTGTCATTGATAACTTCATGTACACAACACAAAAATTCTTGATATCTTGAATATAGTTGTATGAATGAGTCATAATAATATGATTAAGAGAGTATATTCACAACTCTTCTTGAGGTGAAGTCGAGACCCAAAAAACAATGCACTGGACCATAACACTATCAACAAAGAACACTTAACCAAACCTTTGATAATCAACTTCCGATATAGGGTATTGTACACTAAATATGCTTCCCACAATGTTGAAATCAATGACAACACTAGAAAAACCAAATCAACTTATGTAGGTACACTTCTTGCTCATGTTCAGGCTTCCAACAATCTCCCCATTTGGCATTGATGGCAACATGCTTATCAAAAACAATTTTCATGCCAATACAAAACCAACTAAATACTCCCCCTTTCAAAATTAATTCTTCCCCTTACAAAATTGTCCTTGACTTCAAAAAATATTTTCCAAGAAAAATGTTTTTTTTTCTTACTCTTTATCTCTCCCCCTTTGACATCAATGGAAAAGGTCATGCAAGGGTCCAATATATCCCTTGAATATGTGTATGTATACATCAAAATTGATCAAAAAAGGTATAAAAATGTTAACCTGAAGAAGAAGAACCATTGAGATACTTTAGGATATACTACCATGTAGTTTTACCTTCTTCCTATGAACCTTTTGCATTTACAAGAGTCGTGTATAGTAATTCAAGATTTGTTAAAGTCTCTATACCTTCTTCCATAGTCTTGGGGCAAAGATTTATTTTTTGATATACTACCAACACTATCAAGAGCATTTGATACATAAGTGTACCTGATTTTTGCCAAATCTCTAAGTGTCACATACTACTTGATCACTTATGTGCTCTGATTCTGAAGAAAAACAAATTTTTCCTAAAGTTACATAATCTAGGACCATCTCTAATTGTCCCTATTATTTACCAAGCCATAAACATCTTCTTGAGTGCTCAACCAAATTTCATTATTCATTATTTCATTTCCTGCATTTAATGTCCAATTAGACCAATTTAGGCAAAAAGATACTAGCTCCTAAGCTTCATTTTCACAATCTTGAACATCCTTTAATTCCTTTAAGACTCTATGGTGTGCACCTACAAATTTCTTCTTGATTCCTTCTAGATTTTCTTCTATAGTTCTTGGTTTTGACCCATTTCTTCTTTGTTCTTTCAATCTAGAGATGTATGCTTTCAAATAATCATACTCCTAAGATTTTCCAAAGTGCATATAGATGAATTAAAGTTGGCACCAGGAATTGCTTCTTGTAAGTCCTTTAATGCTTCATCTAGGTCTCATATATTTTCACTTCCATGCTCATGTTGGGTTATCTCAAACTGACTTACTTCTTATTCAGTGAACTCTTGCTTAATAATGCTTTTTCTCTTATTTCCTATTATCTTTGTACTACCAAAGGCTTCATTCATAGACATTTCTTCTACATATGTTCTATTGGGGTCCTTGGGGATTTCTAGAAGCACTTTTGCATATTGATCTGTTAGAGTAATAAGTTATTCCACTTAATTAATTATATCATATTGGTTAATTAATTAAGTCACCTATTCCTTTAGTTACTTAAGCTAAACTTAGGCACATTAATATTTGATTAATTATTAAGTGTGCACACTAGGGTTTCATTTAGGGTTTCCCTTTTAGGGTTTCTTGATCTCCTTCATAAGGATTGATCTCTTTGTAATAACTGATTCTCTTTAATGCATTTTTCCTTTGAGGTTTACATAACATCTTCTTTGGTTTTGCATGTCTTTTGCATGTGACAGGTGATTGCATGCAGGTGATCTTGGTTTCTAACATGGTATCAAAGCTCCAGACCTCCAGCTGCCTATTCGTGATCTGAAGATATGGCCTTTTAGTGAGTTTTTAATGAAAGGGTTTCCACAAGAATCTTTTTTGCAAGATCTGGGGGTAGCCAAATTTTTGGGACACTTTGGGCTCAAACGGACACTGCCATCACGTTCGTAGCGGCAAAAAACCCTAAGAACGCTTGTTGTTTTGCTCAAATCTGAGCAATTGCAACGAGAGGAAAAAAAATTTAAGGGCACGCAGATCCGTACATATCTGGGCCCTATTTGTCTCGATTTCCATGCAGATGTAGGGTACAGGTTCTCTAGTTTTTTTTTAAAAAAATCCGTTGATAAAAAAAATTAGGTTTTTATTAAATTTTCCTGCCAAAATCAAAAAAATTATTATCAAAATTTGTTTTTTGCAAATCAAAAGAAACAAATCCTTTTTTGCAAAAATATCAATCTATATTTATTGCCTGGCAGGGGTTCATACCCTTGTGTAGGCCTGCCAGAGGAGGTACAAAGCGCGGTGGGCTTGGTTTTTCCGCCACCGACTACTCCAACATTTTTCTGGCGGCAGTTTCCAGGGTGACGGTGGCCTCCACCCACCTTACCGTCGGCGGTGATACTCCCCACCGGCCCCCACTCCAAACCCTTACCGACGACATCCTTTTTAAACACCGGCCGGTGGTCTATCAACTCTGTCGGCGTCTCTATATTCCGGTGATGGCAACATCACCAGTGGAATATTTTGCTACTTTAAAGAATTTGGCGGACAATGGAAACATTTGTGGCAAGGTACAATAGGGAATATTCCCTATCTGCAAAATATTCCATGCAGGGTGACGGTCATCAAATTTTTTTGTAGGGGGGCAATTTTTTGCTCTGACGGCTAGATGGGCGTCAAATTTAACACAGTGATGTGCTGACGTTAGCATGACGTCACCCGACTGTATGGCCCCTCTTTGCCCCTCCTAGCCCTAATTTTTCCTAAAAAAGAAATTTTTTTCTTTTGGTCATAACTTGGGCATACGGTATCGAAATCGGGCAAACAAGATATCACCGGAAAGTTGGTTTCGAGCACTTTCCAATGGTATAGTTTATTTTACAGTTTTTTTTTTGTTTTTCTGAATTTATTGCTGTTTGAAGTCAGATGTTTATTTTGGACTTCCGAGCTCATAACTTTTTGCCACGATCTCCGATTTTTGCTATCTTTGCGGCATTGGAAAGGTATTAAGAAGCTCTATGTTGCTTTCCATGCACTTTTTTTGTATCTATCCCAGGTTGATCGCTTAGTCCAGATTTGGCCCGATGGGTTGTTTGGAGTTTACTTGGATGTTTTGGCAGTTGGGAGGGTGCATCTTGCATCTTTGCACTACATTTTCAGTAATACATATTTCAATAATTACTTGTTGCTTCATAGATTCCAAGGTTGTTCCCGTTTGAAGTTTTTGAGTGTTCCGAGGCATTGGGTCTGCTATTTCTTTTTTCATGATTCCTTGAGTCAATCAGTGACTCTCATCCGGTTTTAGTAGTAGACAGAAGAATCTTTCCTTGCTTGCCAAATTTTGGTTCTAGTGTTACTCTACAGAGTTCTTCCAGTGCTTCTTTGCAGCATGTCATCTCATTGTAGGGGGGTTTTGTCCCACTGGGTTTTTCCTTCTCTACCTCATTCTTGCATTTGTAAATGGGTACCTGATTAGGCCTAGTTGTGGGGACCCATTTTTGCTTTCATGCATCTTCTTCTAGTGTTTTAGCTTCTTCCTAAGTTCATCTTAAGGGGGGTGTTAGAGTAATAATTTATTCCACTTAATTAATTATATCATATTGGTTAATTAATTAAGTCACTTATTCCTTTAGTTACTTAAGCTAAACTTAGGCACATTAATAATTGATTAATTATTAAGTGTGCACACTAGGGTTTCATTTAGGGTTTCTTGATCTCCTTCATAAGGATTGATCTCTTTGTAATAACTGATTCTCTTTAATACATTTTTACTTTGAGGTTTACAAAACATCTTCTTTGGTTCTGCATGTCTTTTGCATGTGACAGGTATCCCTTTGCATGTAGGTGATCTTGGTTTCTAACATGATCAACTTCTTTCTTAGTTACTTCATAATCTAACTTGGAAATCCACACAATTCTAGACTCAACTACTTCTATGTAATGAAAATTAGTAGAGATAAGGAAATTGATATTTTAGGAGTATTTTCCACCACACTTTCTGGAATTCTTGTTCTCTTATTCATCCTCATCTGAAACATTCCAAAGAATGCTTCAAGATTAGTTTCTTGAGCATTCAAACCACCAAGATTTTTCATGAGATTCCTTATCTAGTGTGCTATTGGTTCTATGTTTTTCCATTCAACCTTTCCAATAATCGGTAACTCCATAAAGTAAAAGGGTAAGAAAAATATTAAAGTGTCATATTGGAATGTTTTATTCTTATTCTTTTTTATTTCTTTCAAATTATTCATTAGGTGTTGGCAAAGTAGCTCAAAAAGATCATAGTCTACACCATTCTTAACCATATCAAATGCAATGTATGCAGCAACAGTAGAAACCATATAGTCATTACTAGGTATGCAAATTTTGTTTCCAATAAGCATTGCAGCATACCGGATGACCAGATCTTCAATTGTACTCAAGACAAGTTATTTTCCTTCAAGATTTACTCTAGTCATCTCCATTATCTCTTGGTCATTGATATTCTTCCGCTTTGGAACTAGTCCAAAGGACCACAAACCAGTCACATCCCTTATAGCTTCTCTGGTTATCAAGTGTGCACCATCAATCTAAATAGATTCACCATGAATCCTACTTAATCCCATTCATATGTACTTCTTGTCAAATTCAAAAATAGGGAATTTATGCTATACATCCAATTTCTTTTCAACTAAGGTTTTATATGCATCGTAATTTTCTTCCAATTTATTCTTCCACAAAATAATTAATCGAAACAATCACAATTCTGTAATTTTTTTATAAATGTATGCATAAATATTTTCAATAGGTATCACTCTAAGGGGAATGATAGAAAATGCACTCACTGAATCTTCCAACAAATTTTTTAGAGAATGGCTCTTTAATTTAATTTGCAATTTTTCTGAAACATTCACAACCTTTGAACCATCCATTGCTTAAAATGAAACTTCTAGAAAAGAATTGTTTAAGAAGAATACCTTTGTAATTTTCTTCAGTGTAGAATAGGGTTTTGATGTTTGGCTTCTAGAGCACGCCTCAAGTCCACTTCTTCAATTTTCATTTCCTTAGCACTAAATGAATTTTTCTTCTCAAATATGTTTTAAGCTTCATGATTTGACCCATATCAATAAATGTGTTAGCAATAAATGTTGTAGAAAAAGCTGTCAAACTTTGAGCCAACTTGCACATCACAATACTTCCTTTGGAAACTCTCTTTAATACCTTCAGAAATCCTTTTTCCAAGATATATTTTTGTGTCACAACTTGACACTTGGTATTTCAAGGGGTTTTTATAATTTTTTTGTTATTGCTCCCCCTAAGCCATTGTACAAGCTTAATTTCTAACAAGATTTTCTACACTTAATTTTGGCACAGATAAAATTGATAATTCAGATTCTCATTCCTTTCTCCAAATTCTTTCCATTTCCTTCTTAACCTCTTCCAGTTGAATCCTAATGATTGGTTCATATCTCTTTTACAAATAGTCACTTTTCACACTTTTTCTTCTATAGTCTATGGTAAAGTGTATTGATTTGTTGCAATCATAACAAACGACATTCTTCTATCTGAATTATGTTTTAATCGGTCTATATTTGCACTATTTAGCCTTGTGCCCAAATGAATTACAATGATAGTAGTATCCATTAAATGAATAAAATATCTTGTTCAACTTCTGACTTCTACATTCCATAGCTTTTTGTCCAATTCTATTGCACTTAAAACATTGACCAAAGAATGATAGAGTATTTTGATCCATTTTATCATTTTGTTTTATCTTTTTTTCGCAATATTTTTCCCTATGTCCAAATCTATTATAAAAATAATAGACATCATTAAATAATAAATACTTTTGAGCATTAGGTTGTCTGATAGGACTTCTTCTATTATTTCTTGTTTGGTCTTTGAATTTTCCACCATTGCTTTGAGTCTTCATGTCAGGGAATATATTTTCTTTCAAACTCTATCCTTCTTCAAATCCCAAACCACTTTTTTCCTTAAAGGGTTTATGTCCTATAATCAGTTTATTCAGTATTGTAGAGCTTGCTGCAAATTTATCTTCATGTCTTCTAGCCTTTTCCAACTCTGATTTTAGAATTTCCACCTCTTTTTCAAGCTTTGAATATTCATCCATCTTTCTTTGCATTTCAATTTTTTGACATTCTTCAATTTTTCTCTTTTATTCCAATTGCTCTTTCAGTCCAATGATGTCCTCATCTACTTTCTTTAATTGATTACTAACTTCAATATAATTTTCTTTCAACTTCTTAAGGAACTCATTTTATTCCTCTATCCTATCCTTCAAATCCTTATTTTCTTCAGTAGAGATCTCTTCTAGAGGAATAAGAAATACTTTATCTTTCATGTATTCAAATTTTGGGACTTTTCTCAAGCTATTAGACCTTTTAAGAGGAACTAGGCTCTGATACCAATTTTTGATTATTTAGAATATTGAGAGGGGGGAGTGAATTAGTATTCTATAATACCATTCCATTGTAGACCATCCAATTATTGAAGCACATATAACTATAAACAAGAATGAAGACATTGAAATGAAGATGACACCACAAAACAAATCAACACCAAATTTTTACATGGAAAACCTAGAATGGGAAAAACCACAGTGAGGATTAGCTCAAAATATATTATATCTAGATACAGTATATTATAGGGCTCGTTTCTAGGACTCACTATCCTTAAAAGGCTCACAACCAGAACATAAAGTGATATGGCTCACTGCCAAAACACAAAATGGTATAGCTTGTTACCAAAAAAGTGAGCTGATGGAATACACCTTCTATGCATAGAGTTCAGGAGGAAAAACTTCCAAAATCACAATTAGATCAGTTTCAAATAATTCTTCAATCACCAAAACCCTAACTAGGGTGATTTCTCACACAACTTCACAATTTCCCTTATAGGTCCATAGACCTAGTTTCTTAGACATATCTAGAAAAATACTTCACAAACCCACAAACCATTTGTCATTTCAAACACCCATTAATCCTTTTCAAAACATATTTCAAAACCTCATATGGTTCCTTTGGAACATATTTCTCAACTCACTGCTGCTACACTGCCCTCTTAGGCCAATTATGCCACTTTTACAAAGCATCACTCACTCTATCACTCTCTCAACACCAAAAATAAATTGTAGAATGTTCACCAGCCTTCAAATGGACAAACAAAATAATATTTGTCAAGAGAACTACCCTCCAAGACACCTACTCACCAAACCCTCCTTTTTGACTAGTTTGAAAGGGGTTTATTGAAAATCAATACTCTAGGCTTCTACTCTACAAATGAATACCTCAAACACTTCAAAATAGGTTTTCTCATGCTAAATAAGTCATCTCCCAACCTTTAACACTGCAATTTCCACAAAACCCTACTTGAAAGCATCATTTTTCAATCCAAAACTCATAAAAATCACTTAGGGCAGCAATCAAAACCCATCCAAATGCCTACCCTGCTCTTCAAAAACCCATGGACAACTAAAAATACACTATGCCACCCATTCCACTGAGTTATAAGAAAATCCAATGGTGGAATGGCTGATTTTTTACATTTTATTTACTCACAAACCCTTAGGACAGGGTTTTCAGACCCGTTTCAATAAAAAGCTTATAAAATGCTCAAATCTCTATCAAATTTAATAAAACCACAATCAAATTGAAGTAGACTCTCTATCCTACCAATTCAAAATCAATTCATATCAAATGGATCACATATTGAACCGTACAATTCTTGAGAGTGGCATAATTCACTAAAAATAACATAAAAAAATAAAGTTCTATTTATTTTCTTCCACCAAAAAATGAACATCAGAAGTTTCCTTGAGTTGTTAGAGGCCTTTTAAACATCAAACCACTAAAAAATAACTAAATCAACTGATACAAATCAACTTTGAACTTCTTACCATTGGAATCCCTACATTTTGCATTTTTGCAACTTTTTAGGACAACATTTTAACAACATTACAAAATATGACAATATGAACCCAAATGACTCCAATTGACTCACACATGGTCTATTATGACCTTATTGAATGAAAAATGACTCATATCGCCTAAACCAACTTATCAAAAACCTCATTTCACCAAACTTACACAAAATGAACTTGGTGCCCCTACACCATACACCCAGCCTAAAAAAGTTCTCAAGTCCCTTTGAGGATTGATTTGCAGTAAACCATGCTTTATCTCATCACCCTTTTGGTCTTCAAATGATCCTCCATCTGGTAAGCCTTTCCACTGAGTCAAAAATTAGAAACTTTTATTGTACTTTGCATTTGTAGACTTCTTACCACTTAGAATCTACTTTGTCTTCACCAACTGACATGTTGACTATTCCCTCACCTTTGCGTTATCATAAACTAATGTAGAAATTTCCTTCACATCTGCAAACATTCCTTAACCATCTTTGTCTTGTACTTCTCTCTACTTTACTCTTATTTCTCTCTTGAAATCACTCACTTTCCTTTGCCTTTCACCTTGATTTATCTCACCTTTTTCTTTCATTTCTTTTCTCAAGTTCTCTACCCAAAATACCACTGTATTACTAGACTTACAAGCCTTTTTACTATTAGGTTTAGAAACCATTTCCTTGACAAAAATTGACTATCCTTTTAACCTCCTTTACTTTCAATGGAAAAAGTACTATCCCCACCATGATCTCTTCATGCTTTCCTAGCCCATTTTGAGTCTTTACAAGGAATTCATCCTTGACCTTCTCTTGACCTGCTTTTGACATCATCTCTTCATCTTTTCTTCCCAATACTAAATCACTCTTCAAACTGGTTGTCCTAGCATCTTCAACTTTTGCAATGCTTGCACATTCTCCATGTTTGTCTCCCTCAATTTGTATAAACTCCTTTTTGCCAAAAATAATCACTTTTATTTCCTTGGTTTTTCCTTTATCATCCTCTTGCAATGGTGTTAGTGTAAAAGTGGTTCCATCCTTTTCAATAGTATAGGTATTGTGTTTACCATCATATATGGCATACCTATTAAACTACCATGGTCTTCCAAGCAATAAATGACAACAATTCATTGGAAAAACATCACAAAGAATCTTGTCCTTATAGCCACCAATACTAAACTCAACCAAGGCTTGTTCACTAACCAAAATTGACTGATCATCAGTCAACCAAGATACTCTATATGGTGTTTCATGAGGAATTTTCTCTAACTTTAGTTTATCTACCATTTCATTTGACACCATGTTATTAGTACTACCTAAAACTACTACAACTTTGTATACTTTACCTTTTCATTTGAAGGTGGTCTTGAATAATTTTCTTTGTTGAGTCATCTCCTTTTCCTTAGATGCTTTCAGTAGTTGTCTTCTCACCATCAATAACTCTCCTACTTTTGGAGCAGAAAACTAATTAGGAGAATTCACACTTTCACAATCATCCTCTTGCACCAATTGAACTCTTTTGTCACCACCACTTGAAGTAGAAGCTTGTCTCTTAGGACACTTAAATGTTGGATGCCCAAGTTGATTACAATGATAACATCTACCTGAAAATGAACTTGAACTTCTACCACCACCAAATCTACCTCTGAAACCTATGAATCCACCCCTTTGATCAACCACTTGGTCTTTTCTTTTTCTTGCATCTTCTTTTTCTTCATAAGTCTTCCTTGATCCTCTTCCTCTATTAGTGCTACCCCTACCTCTTCCTTGTCTTTCTTGCCTTCTTTTTAGTTTCTCCTCTGCCCTAGTAGCAAATTGGAAACATTCCTCCACTATCCTTGAAGTAGCCAAACTCAACTCATCTTGTATTTGAAATCTCAAGCCACACATATACCTTGCAATCTTTTCATTTTCATCCTCAATATGACCAAACCTTATACTCAACTTGTGAAACTCTTCAGTATATGTCATAACATCCTTGTCCTTTTTTTTAAAACTTTGCAAGTTCTTGAATGTTTGTAAGGCATGATCACTTGGAAAAAATCGTGCTTTAACCTTTGCTACCATTCTATCCCATGAACTAATTTTTTTCTTTCCCTTCTTCACTCTTTCCTCTTGAATGTAATTCCACCATGTCAATACAAGACCTTTTAACTCAGTCTTTGCAAACTTCACTTTATGATCATCAACAACCTCCTTGAATTCAAAGAAATTATCTAGTGCATCTATCCAATCTAGGTCTTCTTCAACATCCAATTTCCCACTGTAAACTAGCACATCCAATTTCACCTCAAAAGCATCTCCTTTTATAGCCTTGAGCATCTTTATCATCCTTCTCTCATCAGGATCTCAATCAGCATCTTGGGTTCTTCCACTTGGAGGGTTTTCTTGCTCACCCTCTTCCTCTTCCTCTTGGTCACTTTCCTCATGAGTGGTCTTTCCTCTTCTTTGCTTTGTCTCCATTGCTGAAAACCTAGCTAAGATGGCTTCTTGTGACTCTTTCAACATCTTAATCTCCCTTGCAAGTACTGCACTACCTTTAGGAGGTATTTTGTCTCTTCATCTTCCCACTTTTCCTTCTTCAATCATCCACTCTTCACCCTAAAAAGACCTAATACCTATGCTCTGACACCACTTGATGTAGAGAAGGGAGGAAAACCTTCCATAACCACAATTAGATCAGTTTCAAAAAATTATTCAATCACCAAAACTCTAACTAGGGTGATTTCTCACACAACTTCACAATTTCCCTTGTAGGTCTAGAGACCTAGTTTCTTGGACATATCTTACAGAATACTTCACAAACCAACAAACCATTTGTCATTCAAGACACCCATTAATCCTTTTAAAAACATATTTCAAAACCTCATATGGTTCCTTTGGAACATATTTCTCAACTCACTGTTGCTATGCTGGCCTCTTAGGCCAATTAGGCCACTTTTACAAAGCATCACCCACTCTATCACTCTCTCAACTCTAAAAATAAATTGTAGAACCTTCACCAGCCTTCAAATGGCCAAACAAAACAATCTTTGTCAAGAGAACTACCCTCCAAGACACCTAATCACCAAACCCTCCTTTTAGACTAGTTTGAAAGGGGTTTATTGAAAATCAATACTCCAGGCTTCTACTCTGCCAACCAAGATCTCAAAAACTTCAAAATAGGTCTTTTCATTCTAAATAAGTCATCTCCCAACCTTTAACACTATAATTTCCACAAAACCCTACTTGAAAGCATCATTTTTCAATCTAAAACTCATAACAATCACTTAGGGCAACAATCAAAACCCATCCAAATGCCTCCCCTACTCTTGAAAACCCAATGGACAACTAAAAATACACTATGTAACCCATTCCACCAAGTTATAAGCAAATCCAATGGTGGAATGGGCGATTTTTACATTTTATTTACTCTTAAGCCCTTTGGACAAGGTTTTTAGACCTATTTCAATAAAAAACTTATAAAATGCTCAAATCTCTATGGAATTTAATCAAACCACAACCAAATTGAAATAGAATCTCTA
The DNA here is from genome assembly GCA_007258455.2 of Sequoia sempervirens. Lineage (NCBI taxonomy): Eukaryota > Viridiplantae > Streptophyta > Pinopsida > Cupressales > Cupressaceae > Sequoia > Sequoia sempervirens. The sequence continues at coordinate 169,466,382 of VDFB02000015.1, read as the reverse complement.
TCCTACCAATTCCAAATAAATTCATATCAAATGGAGCATGTACAGAACCATACAGTTCCTGAGAGTAGCAGAATTCAATGAAAAATAACATTAAAAAAATAGTTTTATTTGTTTTCTTCCACCAAAAAATGAACATCCAAAGCTACCTTGAGTTGTTAGAGGAATTTTACACATCAAACCACCAAAAACTAACTGACTCAACTGATACAAACCAAATTTTGAACTTATGACCATTGGAATCCCTACATTTTGCATTTTTGTAACATTTGTGACAACATTTTAACAACATTACAAAATATGACAATATGAACCCAAATGACTCCAATTGACTCACACATGGTCTATTATGACCTTATTGAATGGAAAATTACTCAAATCACCTAAACCAACCTATCAAAAACCTCATTCGACCAAACTTTCACAAAATGGACTTGGTGCCCCTACACCAATCTACAATGTATAATTAATTTTCTTAATACATATCATACATTAGGTTAACCAAGAATAGGACCTAATCACTAAAACTCCAAACCAACACATGTTTCTCAAAATAAACACCTTCTAGATCCAATATTACTTAATTTTCTCTTTACATTATCATCAGAGAGACTACCATTACAACCACAACATCATAACATCCTTCTTAAGAAAATGCATAGTCTCCCACATTGGTATATTGAATAGAGAAACAGTTGTAGTATATAGACTTGAACTCGATCATTGATAAGTTCATGAACACAACAAAAAAATTCTCTAGATCTTGAATATAGGTGTATGAATGAATCATAATAATATGATTAAGAGAGTAGAGCCACCTCTGATAGACCAACTTTCGATATAGATGGTATTGTATATTAAATATGCTTCCCACAATATTGACATCAATGACAACACTGTAACAACTAAATCAACCTATGTAGGAATACTTCATTCTCATGTTCAGACTTACAAAAAAGGAGCCCAACATGATCCCATAGTCTCAGACTAGAATTTTCTAAGCATCACATTTTCTGAGTAATAGCCCATCAAATATTGCAGCCATTTTGCACTTTGGACTCTTATGGGATTGAGCTAGTTGAATGTAGTTTAGACTAATTCAACATGTTTGGGTGTGAAATAAGACCATTCCTAGCTTAAATGTACCTATCTAGACATGTTATAATATCCCTTTTAGTCACACTTGAGTTGTAGAACAAAATTTACACCCCTTTGCAACTTTACACTACTTGCATTTGATGCTTTTTCCATCAACTAAAAATTCATCACTACTGAAAAACTCCTCTAAAATACCAAAAATTGAGAGTTTATTGTAGAGGGGCCCAACATAATCTCATAGCCTTAGACAATAAGTTTCTAAGTGTCACAGTTTCCAAGTAACAACTCGTCAAAGATTCCAGACATTTTGCACTTTGGACTCTCATGGGATTGAGTTGGTTGAACGTAGCTCAAATTGATTCAGAATGTTTGGGTGAGAAAGAGAACCATTCCTAGCCTAAGCGTACCCATCGAAACATGTTGGAATAGTAACTTTACACTGCTTGCATTTGGACTCTTAAGGGACTTCGTTGCTTTTGCCATCACTCATAGTTCCTTTCCTAAGTTTGATTTTTTAATTGAAATTGGAAATGTCATTCAATCTCCACCTAATACCTTACTCAATGATATTACATAGGATTTTTCAATCGCTCTCAAACATGACATGCCTTAGTAGAATGTCCTAAACAAGAAATATTATGTTTTCAAAATGTTTGACCATTTTAATTACAACACTAATTAGAACATCTTGTCTATTGATTGGATCTCCAAATTTATTTAAAATTTGAGAAATTTCATTTCCCTTTCATCTTTTGATAATGTCGCCCAAAACCATTCTCTTTCAAGTAAGGAAATCACTCTTTCTATGTATGGTCCTCCCATAATTCAGAAGACTAGTATTCCTCTCAAACCCATTGTTTATACCTCTAATTATCCTACCTACAAGTGAGTAGCTCACCTATCTAACTTAATCCCTCCTCTTGTAGTTAAATATGACTCCATAAGGGTTTATCCCATTTTTTTGACTTTATAAAGGCCAAGAAGTTAGATGATGGTAGTATGATTATCAACTTCAATGTGGTGTTCTTCTTTACTAAAATATGTATCCAAGACTCCATTGAGTTAGTTAGGCTCAAAATAAATGATGATTTTGCTTCTCTTATGGAATTGTTTAAAATATACTTGTTTTAAATTCCAAGATGTGGTCTATGTGTAATTTAATGGGGTTTCCATGGGATTTCATTTGTCCCATATCCTAAATTTTAGCAACTTTCCCTCAACTCCTTCCCTCTCAAGTCTAAATGATGGAAGCACTATGTTTATGACACCAACATTTGTTCACCCTAAGAAATTAAAACTCTACCAAACCCATCTAAACGATGTCTCCACATCAAATTCACCAAAGAGATTGAAACTAATAACTAGCTTCATCATTGGATATACTTATGATTGTGATTATGAGAACAACTCACCATACCCAAATGCCAAACAAACTATAATACATAATCAAGGTGTACAAAGAAAATTATGTGAGGGGGCAGCAACTTCAAGAAAATGGGGCTTTCTTCAAAGGTATTCTTTCTTTATCTTTGTGTTTTGAAAGGAAAAATGGATGTTGTTTTTTGAGCATAATAAGGTCCTAGAGGGCCATGGTAATCATGTAAGGTCTTTTTGTTTGTTTTGTTTACATGTCATGATTGAAAGTTGAAAGAAAAGGCATAAATGTCTAGTTTAATGACATGAACATTAGGGATATTGATGAAAAAAGGGATTATTCTTGAGTTTTAACTACTTTTGGTAAGTTCCTTGATTTTTAATGAATGAGAGACTACGCTTCAAGAAGTTGAGGAGAAATATTTCAAGAAGAATACTATGTTTTTGACAACTTTTCTAATATTTTTTGAAAAGAATAGAAAATAACATAATGGTACAGGCATGTACGACATAGTGTTAGGCCTAGAGGTGGATGGAAATGTAGTATTTTTTGTTAAGGTTCAAATTCAAGTGATTTTAAGTGATTTCATTATGTTTTGTTAAAGTTATGGTCAAATTACTATTGGTTACCCATTTTCAGACCTAGGGTTTTTAGTGAGTTTAAGAAATTCATATCTCAAGTTTTAACTTGTGAAAAATCATGAAATTTGGAACATAATTTATGTAGGTCCTTTTGCATGTTTACACTAAAGGGAAAGTGATAATTCAATGGTTTGTGTGAATTAGAGAAGATAGTGTGTTTTTATTAACCTTTGGAATATCATAAACCCTAGTTTGTTTGAGGGTTTTGTGGGAATTACCTTGTTTAGAGTTAACTATTGTCAAGAAGGGTTTGAATGCGACTTATGGAGTGTGTTTAAGTTTTATGATTCTAAAAAAATTCAAAGCAAATGAGTGTTGCTTATTTTTTTGAGAGCATGGGGAAAAATAAAGGGTATTGTTTGTTGTAACCATTGAAGGGACTAAGAAATCTTGGATATACTATTGTGGAAACTAGAATTCATTATTCTTTATAGTCATTTTCAGTTGTAATTCTTTCCCTCTACATCAGTTCCATAAGGTTATTAAAGGTTTTGATTGATTGGTGATAGGGTTTTGAAAATAGCTATGACAAGCTATTTCATGAAAGAAGTTATGATGATTTGAAAGCAAAGACTAAAGATCAATTTGAAGTATGCAAGAAGTTTCATGAAGAGAGTAGTAGGATGAGTAGGGATAGCCACTAAAGTTCAATGCAATTGCAAGAACAAGCTACTCCAAGCAAGACATTGTTGCAGCCACTAAAGGTCTTAAATGGACTGTCCCCATAAGGAGAGCATTGATGTATGGAAAGGGATGATGAGAGGTTAATGTGGATATGAAGAGAATAGAAAAAGTGTTGCAAGAATAGAAAGATTGAAGGTGTTGTCATTGATGTCAACTACTCAATTGGTTATCAATTAATTGTTGTTGTCGTTAGTGTCATGGATACAGGTTATTGGTTGTATATGTTGAGGATATTGAAAAAATTGTAATGAAGATATGTTGTAGATGTTCAATTGTTACTCTGGGTTTTGCTCTGAATTTACTCCTATATTTTAATGGTTCAAATATGTTGATCATGGTTGTTGGAAGCTACTATATCCTGATTTTTTGTTGTTGATTCATTATACAGTGTGAGTTATGTTCACCAATTTTGAACTATGGTTTTTTGTGTTTTTGGTTGACGTCCAAGAGAAATGTTGTTGGTTCGGATTTATCTTTAATGAAGTCTTATGACTTGTAGTTCTAGAGTTGAGTTGTTTTTATTGTATTGAAGATAATTTTGGTATCTAGAAATTTTGTGCTTAATTTTTTTGTGTTTTACACTGGCTTGGGTGACTTCAGAGTTAGTGAAGTGTGTTGGATCTATTTGGGTCCTTAGGACGCATGTGTTTGGGTCACCATCATTCTAATTCCACCCTAGTATTTTTTGGCATCAACCTAATTTGAATTTGAATTTGGATGGATGACTTTGGATATGTTTCAAAGTTGAAGATTGTATCAATGTAGAATAAGTTAGGGAAGAAGAAGTGGAAGAGAACAAATGAATTAGAGACAAAAGTACAAAGAGAATAGAGATAAGTGTGAATTGGTGTGTGTGTATGATGCAAGTGTGGCAGATCACTGTGAAGCCTAAATGTTGAGTTTTTGGAAGCAGTGAGTTGAAGGTGCACTCTATCATTCATGCATGTCTGCAAATGGATTGAGTGAACTGTGGTGGATTTCTCTATTGCATTGAGATTATCTTCTCTTTATAAAAAGTCTTCTTTATATCTCTATGGTAGTGAGCCCTCTGGGTTGTTAGCCCTATTGGACAATGAGTCCTTGTTTTTGATAGTGAGTCCTTGTTTTGGAAGTGAGCCTTGTTTCTCAGGCAGTGAGCCTCTTGTAATTGGTTTTTATATTCTATATAGTGTGAGTTAATCCTCATCGTGGTTTTTCCCTTATTGGGTTTTCCACATAAATCTAGTGTTATTGTGTTTATGTGATGGTTTTTAGTTTATACACTAGTATTTAATGTTTAATCTATTAAGCAGTGTTAACAATCAATTCCAGTGAGTGAATTAAAGTTTAAATCTATGAAAACTAATTCACCTCCCCTCTCATTTTTCTTGTTCAACAATTGGTATCATAGCTTGGTTCCTTGGTGAAGAGATTAACCGCTTGAGGAAGGTCTGGGATGGTTGAAAATATCACTTATGATTATTCAATGTTTGATGAAACTAACTATACTATCTAGAAAATATTGATGGAAGAATATCTGGAGTATTGTGGATATGATGTGGAGAAAGCTTACAAGAATCCTTACATGCCTCCTGCTAATGGTCCAAGTATGGCTGATGAGATCAAAGCACATGAAGTGAACAATAAGGTGAAGTAAATTTTAAAGAATAGTTTGGCACATTCTAAGTTGATTAAAGTTCAAAATATGAAGACTGCTAAGGAAGTTTGGAATGCTTTGGAAAGGGTGCATGAAGGTGATGAGAGAGTTAAAGATACAAAATTATAGAATTTGGAGACACGGTTTGAGCTTCTACACATGTCTGAAGATTAGAATGTTAAAGCTTATGTACAGAGATTGGATGAGATAGTGGATGGAATGTGATGACTTGGTGCTACTGTAGATGAAACCAGAATTGTAAAGAAGATTCTTAGAACTCTCACTGATGCTTACAGTGTAAAGGTGTGTGCTATTGAATAGAGTATAGATTATAAGACCTACACTAAAGATCTGTTGTTGGGATTTTTGACATCTTATGAGATGATGAAGCCGAGTTTGAGGAATGGATGTAAATCAAAATTTATTTTAAGGCTACAAAAGCTGAAGATTCAGATGAAGAAAATTTTGATGAAATAGAAGCTAACTTTGTGAGAAGGATGGGGAAAGCCTCTAGTAAGTATGAATGTAATTTACCCTTTAAATTCTTTAGATGTGGAGAAATAGGTCATTATGCTACAAAGTGTCTAAAAAGAGCTAAGAGGAATAAACAAAGATATGAGAAAGAAAAGAAAGGATGGAAGATTAACAGAGCATATTATGTGAGTGAGAATGCTAGTATATCTAATGAATATTCTAAGTATGATAATCCTGATGACAATGAGTGCTTGTTCTTGGCTATAAAGGATGAACCTACTTCTGCTAATTCTAAAAAATAGGTGAAGGAAAGCCCTCTGGAGAAGGAGAAAAATGAAGGTATTGTTATCTCTTCCCTACATGCTAAACAAGAAAATAAATATTGGGTTGTTGATAGTGTTTTTTCACATCACATGACTGGTGATAAAAGTAAGTTTGTTAAACTTGAAAATATGATGGAGGTTGGGTTATGTTTGGAGATGATATTGGTGCTAAAATTTGTGTGATAGGTTTAGTAAGTTTTGATGGAAAGCATAATACTGATTATGTCCACTATGTAAATGGATTAAGGAATAATCTTTTGAGTGTTGGTCAGATGTGTAGTAAGGGATATGATCTTGTGTTTAAAAATGTGAGGTGTGAGATCTGGAAAGGATCTGGAACATTAATTGTTGCAGGAAAGAAATCTGAAGGAAATATCTATCAACTTAAGGGTGCTAATAGACAATGCTTTATAACTCGAATTAATGATAGTTGGCTATGGCATAGAAGAATGTGTCACATGAATTTTGATAACTTGGAAATGATTAGTGCAATTTACGCTATGAGAGATTTACCTAGAATTATAAATCCTATTAATGTTATCTGTAGGAATTGTCAGTTTGGAAAGCAAGCAAGAAATCATTACAGATCAAAGGAATAATCTACTATTGGTCTACTAAATTTAATCCATACAAATATTTTTGGTCCTACAAGAGTGAGAATCTACAAGGTGAAAGGTAATTTATGCTTTTGATTGATGATTACTCTAGATATACATGGTTTATATTTCTTAGAGAGAAATCAGATGCATTAGATAGATTTAAGACATTCAAAGCTATGGTTAAAAATGAAGTAAACTTGAAGATAAAATTCTTAAGATCTGATAGAGTTGGAGAATTCACCTCCCATGAGTTTAATATGTTTTGTGAAGAGTATGGAATAAAGAGACAATTATTTGCTCCGAGAACTTCTCAGTAGAATGGAGTTGTTGAAAGGAAAACCAAAATAGCTTGAGAGGAAGGATTTCAATTTTCAAAGCAATTGGATATGGTGTGCAATTTGAAGAAAGATTTATAGGGATTGAAGCAAGCTCCTAGAGCTTGGTATGCGAGGTTGGATAGGTATTTGATTCAACAAGGTTTCAACAAAGGTGCGGTGGATAGTAATCTATATTTTAAGATTAAAAATGACAAAATATTGATTGTAGTTGTATTTTTTGATGACATTATCTTTGGAGGAAATGAAAAAATGTGCAAGATGTTTGTAGAAGATATGCAAAAAGAATTTGAAATGTCTATGGCTAGAGAGATGAATTTCTTTCTTGGGCCACAGATCAATCAAAAAAATAAAGGAATTTTTATTTCACAATCTAAGTATGTGAAAGAGATATTGAAGAATTTTTGGATGGATGGTTCCAAACTAGTAAGTACTCCTATGGTGACTGGTTGCAAATTGGGTAAAGATGATGATTCACCTAAGGCTGATCAAAGCAAGTATATCTCTATGATTGATGGGCTATTGTATTTGACTGCTACTAGACTAAATATTATGCATTTTCTCTATCTTGTGCCTAGATTTCAAGAAGATCCTAAGGAAACACATGTTAAAAGAATATTTATATATTTGAATGGCACTCTGGATTATGGATTATGGTATCCTAGAGATACTGACTTTACTCTAAGTGCCTATACAAATGCATATTGGGTTGGATGTGTAGATGATAGAAAGAGTACAAGTGGTGGTGTATTCTTTCTTGGTTATAGATTGGTGGCATGGTTGATTAAAAAGCAAGATTCAGTCTCCCTGTCTACTATTGAAGTTGAATAAATTATTGTTGCATCTTGTTGTACACAAGTTCTATGGATGAAATAGACATTGAAATATATCACAGTGGTGTATGATGATCCTATTTCTATCTTCTATGATAATACAAGTGCAATTAACATTTCAAAGTGAACCATAGATTTTTGGCTCTCTAAGTCTTTCTAGCACTTCTAGGGTTTTGCACCTAAAAGGAAGAAAGCAAGGGCTAAGGAATCTAACTAGTTCATTAAAATTAGGAAATGTGTGATGTAATTAGGACTAAATAGAATGATCTAAATGAAGTTATATGAATTAATTGATTGATTTATGAATGCGAAATCTAAGAAACAAATGATGTTTGAAAACACATTGTGTAATGCAACAAAGAACTAGGAATGAATGAAAAGCTTAACAAAAATGAACTAGACTAAAAGTGTGCACCTGGAATGTGGGTGGAGACTAGAAATTGCTTCTGAAATGTTGATGATGCTGAAATTTAGGCCAGGTGGGACTCATTCACCATTCTGGATGAATTAGTCCTAGCTTTGCAAAACTGAACCAGAGCCCATTTCAGATAAAAGGGTATCCAAAAATGTAAAAATCCAAAAATTGAACTTGGGGTTGGACTCATTCACCACCCATGGTTAATGATTCCACTTTTGAATTTCTATATTTTCAAAGGTGGATTTTCAAGCTTCCGATTTGCACTTCTTTTTCCTACAAGTGTGCTTCTGAAACTATTGTATTTGGGTCTGAAAATGAGTTTTTGTTGAGATTTTGACTTGAATGATTAAGAGAGGACTTTAACAACTTTTCAACTTGATTAACAATTATTTCCAAGCTTCTAAAGGACCTAAATTTTCAAACACACAAGAAGAGAAGAAGAAATGTTAAATGTTAGGGCATGGGGGTTTTCCTTGGTCAAACCCCGTTTAGGTAATTAAACCAAAATGGTGAAATAATCAAATGAAGCATGAAAAATGGAATAGATTTCCTTTCCATGATGACAAATCTTGAATGTCTACAACAAAACACATAGAATCTTCCTTTGAATGTCCTAGGAAAAAATCTTAATGAAGAAACCCTAGCTTGCTTGACTTGAATGAGAAGATAGATGATGAATTAATGATGAGAGATGTGTGAATGAGATATGAGATGTAAAAATGAGGGTAAAAGTACTTATTTTTTAAAAATTGTGCCTTAGTACCCGATTATACCTCATCATAGGCTGACATCAACAAAATTGAACTTAAAACCTAGTTTTTCTTGCTCAAATCCTGAAAATGACTAAAAATGGGACTCATTCACCACCAATGGCAAATGGGTCCCACCTAGATGGTAGTAATTCACCACTAAAGGTGAATAGGTCCCATAGGGGTCATTTTGCTAGCTGGAATGCCAAGAAATAAGAAAATTAGGCTTATATGATGACTATGTCAGTTATTTGATCAAATTATGCCTTAGGATGCACAATATGGGGTCATAGGGACCTATTAATGATGGTTTTAATGCCAAATAGGGCTTGGGACACATAATTCAATGTGAAAGTGTAATTAAATACACTTTACAACAATAAAACAAGGTCCACACAACTTAGAAAGGCACAAGAACCAATCTGAATGCGCAAGACACATTACAAAACTTGTTTAACATTTATTTTACTTTAAAAGCCTTCTAAATTGATGTGATAATCTTATTAAACACATTTTGTAATGTTGAATTTGGCAGAAATAGGTTAATTAAGTCTAGAAAAGGGTGAAATTCCTTTACAAGACTTTACAACACCTTTACAAGACATCGTTAAAAGCATTTTATTTAGTTTGCAAGGGTCCAAGACCTAGTGTGGATGCATAAAATTCCTCACAAAACCTAGATCAAGGCTTCATTAAGTCAATTTAATCTTATGTCAAGCAAAGGGTACTTTTTCTATGGCACATTTAGCCCCCACTTTGGTGAGAGGATGAACTTACTTCAAACTCACACTAAAGTAGACATTCAAGAGAGATCCACATGTAGGTCGAGCCACCAAGATACAAAATCATGCAAAGGAAAGATAGAAAGAAAGACAAGGTGAAAAAAATGTACTCACTCTGGGGCCACAAATTTTTGGTCATTTGTGGGGTGAGAAGGCCACAACATACTCACTTTGGGGCCATAGAAATAGTAGTCCGTGGGGTGAGAAATCCCAAAAGGTAAGATACATACACTAGTTGGTATGTACTCACAAACACAAAGGTGGCTATGGGGAAAAGTCATGCTGCTAGGTGGGCTTCTTGCTCAACCATATCAAATTTATACCTCATGATAACTTTAATAAAGCAACATAAATATTTTTGAGCTCCATGAGGTAAGAAAAACTTTGTATGCTTGACACTCATAGACATTATTAATGCAATATAGTGTAAGGATTGTTCAAAGGGATTTTTTTTTGTTCATGTAAGGTCTCATCTTAGGGGACATTGTGCTTAATGTCTCCAAGAGAGGATAAATGAAAAAGAAGTATCACGCTCTTGGAGGGAATCAAACCCAATGACTCCACCAAGAAAAGGAGACATTGCAAGAAGAAATAAATCACATAATGAAATGTGAGTGGTGATGTATGCCCCCCCTTTAAAGTTGTTGTGAGCACCCATACTGCAAACAATTGCTTTAAAGTAGAAGAGAAAGAGGAGGACATGAGAGCTTACTTAGAAAGCTTTATGCCAAGTCATATGTTTCTATTAAGCTACATCATGAAAAGAGGGAAGTATGTCATATGCGATCCAACTTAAGGCATTTCGTCCACATCCCAAGCTTGCTCTTATGTATTCATGAAAGGTTAAAAACTAGCCAAAGGATGCAACCACAAATGACATACAAGGACAAGGCTTTCAAACCCCTTTCCCCCACTTAGTGCAAGATAAGGGTGGGCTAGAATGATTGATGAAATGTATGCTAGAGTGAAAATCAATAGAAATTAGAGGAATTAGATGCCCCCACATAGGGAAACATGCCAAACTTCTTAAAATGTTGTATTTTACACCTGAAAGCATTACATTCATTAGTGAAGTGACTGTTAACTCTATGATAGGCACAATATGAAGTCTTGGAATAGCATTTATTTAGAGTTTGAGGAGGGAGGGTGATCAAGTGATCTTGGAGGAGTCTCAACAAGATACCCTCTTGATCAAGAGGAAAAGGTGGTATTTTGGTTGGTATCAAAGATACATCTTGCTTAGTAGTAAATGTCATACTTTCACAAGTGTCTCTAGATTGTGATATTTTACACTTCCCATTATAGGAAGGTATAAAATATAATGAATTCAAATCATGATCATTTTATGAGATGACATTGACATTAAGCAAAGGTGTATTTGTACATTTCATGTTCGGTAAATGATGATGTTGAAGACCACTAGTTGTTGAGGAGGATGTAGGAGTGTGGTGTGTGATAGTGTTGATGTTGAGTGAAGGTTTGGTGATCTGGGTCAAAGGAGAATAAACAAGACCATGAGTTTTTTGTTGTGTGTTAGGCTCAATAGGGTTGTGGATACCTTGTTCATGAGCACCACATCCTTTTCCACTATACCCAAGTTGTTTCATGAGGTCATAACCTTTTCCATAAAGTATCTTCATTGCTTTTGGATTGGGTGATGATTTGTTAGTGTGTTCATCAAACGTTGTTGTGTATTTTGTGTCATTGTTGAAAGTGGTTGAGGAAGATGCTTTTGAAAGGTTGTCTGAATTTTGTGTTGACATGGTGGTTGGTTGTCCTTGTGTCTCATCTTTCTTTTGTGTGAATATGTATTCACCCATAAATTAAGGTGTGAATTCTAAGGATCCCCATTCGTCACCAAATAATCTAGATGGAAATTCCTCATTGTTATGTTTAATTTTTGTGTTGGATGTTGGAATTAATGTTTTTAGAGGACTTGTAGTTCCTATTTCTAGGTGCAAACAACTTTCAAGCTCAGGGTCTATTTCAACTTGATAAGTCTTATTGTTATAGACATATTTCATTATACAATGAAGGGTCTAAGGCACTGCATTCATCTCATGAATCCATGTTTTGCCGAAAAGAAGATTATACAAAAGATCATGAGGTATGACATGGATAGGAATCTACAAAGTAACCACCCCCACCGTAATAGGCAAAGTGATTACACCAAGTAGTTGCTTTGTTATATTATCAAATCCTCGAATAGAGCCAGAATCAGGTTTTATTTGTGACCTATCAAAATTTAATCAATCAAGGAGACTCAGACTACACACATTAAGGGAAAAACCATTATCTATGAGAGTGCATTTGATACCTATGCATTTGAATCAAGCAACTATCATAAAGGCATCATGTTGATTATGCAACTCCAAAGGAGGGAGCTCATGTTGATGAAAGGTAATGCCAAGATTATTTTTGTGTACAAGAGCTGCTACATCATTCAGAGTGGTACCAGGAGGAATTTTGATTTGGTTTAAGGTAGATTGAAGAATATTGTGATGATTTGGTGAGTTTTGAAGAAAATCCCAAAGGGAAATTTTGGTAGGAGTATTCTTTAGTTGTTTGATAAGGTCATACTCTATTTGTGGGAGATAATGAGGAACACTAGGTGGATTGGGTAAAGGTAAGGAGGTTGGGGTTAGTTGCAGTGGTTGTGGATTATTTCAAGTGTTATATGTATGAGCAACAATATCATTACTAGATTGCTGCAATACATTGGTGTTAGGGGGGTAGAGGGTGTTGTGAGGTTTATTGGAAGGATGAAGTGGATGCAAAGGTGGGTAAAGAATAAGGTGAGGTTTATTGGAAGAATGAAGTGGATACGAAGGTGGGTAAAGGGTGTGGTGAGGTTGAATATTGTTAACATCCCTTAACAAGTGAGATTTGTGATTGTCTTTAAAGGGCATGTTGTTTTTGTCTTGGTGCATAATCTCCTCCCTAGAGGGAGAGTTTGTAGGAGAACAACAAACCATGTGTTTATGACAATTAAGGTTTGGTTCATCCAAAATAACTTCATCACAACTAAGGGTGTTATTAATGGTTGAATGTGTTGGATTATTGATAATGGGGAGATTAGGAGAAGACTCTATTTGATTGTTGGTTGTTTCTAAGGTCTTATTCTCTTGTTCCATATTATCTACCCTACTTGGAGAGCTGGTAATATGTTCATCTAAGGTTGAGGTTTGTAAAGGAGCTTCATCACGAGTGGGGATGCATCAAGAGAAGGATAATTATGAATTTCATGAATGGTTAAATTCTTTTGGTCAAAGAGGCCTTTCCAAATGTTGGGTACATTAAGAAGGAGAGAGAGAAGGTTAGTACTTTCAATCCATATGTCCTCTTGATAAATATGACATGCATGATTGTTAAAGATTGTATCCTCTTGTACTAAAGTCTTCTTACTGGTAGGGAGGGTATTAAGAGATGGATTTTGGATAAGCAAAGTGGTGTCTATGATCTCATTTTCTTTTTTTCTAATTTCTTCCAAAGGGGGATAAGGATAGGGACAATCAAGACCCTCAATGATTGTATCTTCTTTCACCAAGATACCTTCATCACTAATAGAAGAGGTATCAGGAGAAGAAAAAGTGTGATTGTTATGATTGTCAACACTATCATCCACACCAATGGGAAATGTAATATTAAGGATTGTTTCAATGGTTTTATCATAACTATGACTACCATTGTTCTTAATGATCTCATTGTTGTAATCAAAATTGAACTCATAAGAGGGGATGTTGTACTTATACAATCCACTATTAATGAAATCACAACCACATCTTTTGAAAGAAAAAATGTTATGAAAAAAAAATACAATGCAATGACTTATAAGGAAATGGAATTTTTAGTTTTTAAGTAAGCTATTTTTTTTTTACAAAAAAGTGAAATGAAACAATGCATGAAATGAGCTAATTGAAGAAAATTTTAATAAAATGCATGCCATAGAAATGTGACTGACTGATATATACAAGTTAAGGCACCAATCAAAAGCCTAAAAACAAATTTTTGAGATTTGTAAAGTGTTGTTTCATGGGTCAGAAGGGACTGATTCGCCCAGGGTGGCAAATGAGTCCCAGTATGGAATTTTTTAGAATTTTCAAAAAAAATTGAGGGATTTTGATGGTTTCTAAGTGCTATAATGCAGTCCTAAATGAAAAATATAGAATTTCAAAAATTTAAATGAATTTAGATGCTACAAATGCAACCTAAATGCACTTTTTTATGAATGAAAAATTTAACACCTAGCATGCAAAGGAATCGTGCAAACCCTAATGCAAGTTGGATCTATGATGAAAGACACCAAATAAGAAAATATAAGTATTTGAAAAGTAGGTTCACCAAAATGAACTATATATTTTTGGCTCTCTAAGTCTTTCTAGCACTTTTAGGGTTTTGCACCTAAAAGGAGAAAGCAAGGGCCAAGGAATCTAACTAGTTCATTCAAATTAGGAAATGTGTGATGTAATTAGGACTAAATGGAATGATATAAATGTAGTTATATGAATTAATTTATTGATTACGAATGCAAAATATAAGAAACAAATGATGTTTGAAAACATATTGTGTAATGCAACAAAGAACTAGGAATGAATGCAAAACTTAACAGAAATGAACCAGACTAAAAGTGTGCACTTGGAATGTGGATGGATACTAGAAATTGCTTATGAAATTTTGCTAATGCTGAAATTTAGGCTTGGTGGGACTCATTCACCATTATGTGTGAATCAATCCCAGTTCTGCAAAACTGAACTAGAGCTCGTTTTAGACAAAAGGCTATCCAAAAATGTAAAAATAAAAAAAATGGCCTTGGGGTGGGACTCATTCACCACCCATGGTGAATGAGTCCATTTTTGAATTTCTATATTTTCAAAGGTGGATTCTGAAGCTTTCGATCTGCACTTCTACTTCCTACAGGTGTCCACTTCCAAAATTGTCATATTTGGGTTTGAAAATGAGTTTTTGTTTAGATTTTGACTTGAATGATGAAGAGAGAACTTTAACAACTTTACAACTTGATTTACAATGATTTCCAAGCTTCTAAAGGACCTAAATCTGCAAACACACAAGAAGAGAAGAAGAAATGTTGAATGTTAGGGCATGGGAGTTTGCCTTGGTCAAACCCCAGTTAGGTAATTAAACCAAAATGGTGAAATAATGGAATGAAGCATGAAAAATGGAATAGATTACCTTTCCATGATGATAGATCTTGAAATTATACCACAAAACATGTAGAATATTCCCTTGAATGTCCTAGGAAGCAATCTTAATGAAGAAACCCTAGCTTGCTTGACTTGAATGAGAAGATAGATGATGAATTAATGATGAAATATGTGTGAATGAGATATGAGATGTAAAAATAGGGTAAAAGTACTTATTTATAGGAATTTTTTCCTTAGTACCCAATTATACCTCATCATAGGCTAACACCAAGAAAAATTGAACTTAAAACCTAATTTTTCCCACTCAAACCATGAAAATGACTCAAAATGAGACTCATTCACCACCAATGGTAAATGGGTCCCACCTAGATGGGACTAATTCACCACTAATGGTGAATGGGTCCCACAAGGGTCATTTGTGCTAGCTTGAATGATGAGAAATAAGAAAATTAGGCTTGTATGATGACTATGTCAGTTATTTGATCAAATTATGCCTCGAGATGCACAATATGGGGTCATATAGACCTATTAATGATGATGTGAATGTCAAATAGGGCTTGAGTCACATAATTCAATGTGAATGTGTAATTAAATACACTTTACAACACTAAAATGAGGTCCACACAACCTAGAAAGGCACAAGAGCCAATGTGAACGTGCAAGACACATTAAAATACTTGTTTAACATTAAGTTTACTTTACAAGCCTTCTAAATTGATGTGATAATGTTATTAAACACATTTTATAATGTTGAATTAGAGAGAAATAGGTTAATTAGGTCTAGAAAAGAGTGAAATTCATTTACAAGACTTTACAACACCTTTACAAAATGTCATTAAAAGCATTTTATTTAGTTTGCAAGGGTCCAAGACCTAGTGTGGATGCATAAAATGCCTCACAACACCTAGATCAAGGCTTCATTAAGTCCATTTAATCTTATGTCAAGTAAAGGGTACCTTTTTCTACAACACATAAATAATCCTATGATGCACTCAAGGATGAAGTATATATCTATCAGATATCATTTCTTGAGAGAGAAGATAGAGAATGAAGTAAAGCTTGAGTATGTTTCGACAAAGAATCAGGTGGCTGATATATCTATGAAGGCTCTTCCTAAAGATACTTTTGAGTATCTCTAGGAGAAGTTAGGGGCCATTATCCCTCCTTTCTTGAACTAGATGCATATGGAGATGCATCAGTCTGGTGGATCTATGGATCTATATTTCTTCTGGACTGATGTTTTGGTGGCTACCTCTCAGGGGGAGTAGGTAGTATCAGGTGTTGTCATTGTGAGTATTATATTTTCTATTTCAAATGGAAAATCAATGTAAAATATCTTTTTCCTTTGCCATTGATGTCAAAGGGGGAGAGGAAGCATATGAAGAAAAAAATGAAGAATATAAAAGACTATCTACTAAGGGGGAGAAATAGAAAGAAATAGAATGAAATAGAAAGAAAATTCTTGAGAAGTGTATTTAAAGCTAGTATGTTGTCTTTAATGGTTTTTCAAATCATGTGTTACCATTAACGGAAAAAGGGGGAGATTGTTTCAAGAAAGAAAAAATTGAAGGTGTTGTCATTGATGTCAACTGGTCAATTGGCTATCAACTGATTGTTTTTGTCATTAGTGTCATGGATACAGGTTATTGGTTGTATATGTCAAGGATATTGAGAAAATTGTAATGAATATATGTTGGAGATGTTCATTGGTTGCTTTTGTTTTTCTCTAGATTTGCTCCTATATTTGTATGGTTTAGATATGTTGATCATGGTTGTTGGAAGCTACTATATCTTGATTTTTGGTTGTTAATTCATTGTACAATGTGATTTATGTTCACTAGTTGTGAACTGTGGTTTTTTTTGTTTCTGGTTAAGGTTCAAGAGAAATGTTGTTGGTCCATATTTCTCTTTGATATGACTTGTGGTTTAAGAGTTGAGTTTTTTTGATTGTATTGAAGATAATTTTGGTATCTGAAAAGTTCATGCTTATTTTTTCTATGTTTTACACTAGCTTGTTTGACCTTGTGTGAACGACTACCTTTGAAGTTAGTGAAGTGTGTTGGATCTATTTACATTCTTATGAAGTGTGTGTTTCGGTTGACCTCATTCTAATTCCACCCTAGGACGTGTTGGAACCAACCTAATTTGAATTTGAGTTTGGATGGCCGACTTTGGATATGTTTCAAAGTTGAAGATGGTATAAATGCAAAATGAGTTAGGGAAGAAGAAGTGAAAGAGAAAAAAGGAAATAGAGATAAGGGTGAGTTAGTGTGTGTGTATGATACAAGTATGGAAGATCAATGTGAGGACTAAATGTTGAGTTTCTGGAAGCAGTGAGTTGAAGGTGCACTCTATCATTCATGCATGTCTACAAGTGGATTGAGTGAATTGTGGTGGATTTCTCTGTTGCATTGATATTTTCTTCTCTTTGTAGCAAGTCTTCTTTATCTTCTTTATATCTTGTGGTAGTGAGCCCTCCAAGTTGTTAGCCCTATTGGACAATGAGTCCTTGTTTTGGTAGTGATCCTTTTTTTAAGGAAATGAGCCTCTTGTAATCTATTTTGATATTCTTTATAGTGTGAGTTAATCCTCACCATGGTTTTTCCCTTATTAGGTTTCCACGTAAATCTAGTTTTATTGTGTTTATGTGATTGTTTTTAGTTTCTGCACTAGTATTTAATGTTTAATCTATTAAGCAATGTTAAGGATTAGTTCTAGTGAATGAATTAAAGTTTAAATCTATGACAACTAATTAACCCCCTCTTAGTTGTCTTATTCAACACAAAGGACATTAATGATGGTAATTTGGATTTCAAAAGGCAATCACAATCCTTTGAAAATGTGAATTTTCATAAACAAGTGTCATTATCACTCTTCTTACCATAGATGGATCCATGTTTCCAATTTTATAGATGTATAATAGACCTCATATGGAAATAATAAATAGACCTCATTTGAAACATTATGACTAGAACTTGATTGATATCAATTGTACAAGAGATTATATGAAATTTATAAGGAAAATAACAATAGTTGCATATGAGAGATAGACCTCAATGAAAAGGAAGAAAAAATTTAATTAAGGTATATTAAGGAATATACACATTTGCATAATAATTTTTCATAATTTTTTTATTTCTAAAAATGCATTAATACTAGAACAAATGCTAGAGTAGTGAAAGAAAAACATGTTCAAAAATTATGAAACAAGAGGCCACATAAAGACATATGCTAACTAAAATGACACATGCATTTTTTGAGCATCAATATATGTTTTCTAGATTAAATCCTAAAACCTCATCAATACACAATGATAGTTCAAATATACCTAGGACAAGGAATATGGAGAAATTAATATCAAAAATTTGAATCTAAAAAGCATTAAGAACCTTTATCAATATATTATTATCTATAGGCATTGTAAAACCTAGACATATAAGCCATAAAGGATATTAGCAATTATATTTGTCATAAAGAAGAGAAAATGATGCCATGAAAGAGTAGAAAAATATTGATAAAATGAACAAATTTAATCACAAATATGCAACAAGTAAAGTCATAAATATGCACAGTTACCATGCTATAGAGGGAAGACCTATTAAGGAGCAACAACCTTGAATGAATGGAAAATTAACCAAATATACACTAAAATTAACTAAATATGAAAGAAAATAGTGATCAATAGCATGACTTTACAAATTCAGTGTGCATACTTAAAAATCAAACCAATGAACCATTTGGGTCTGCTCTACTCTTAATTGTGTCAAGTATTGCCTCATGGTCAGATGCACACACTTCCCACAAGTTCTTGTTCGTAGTTCTATCCCTATATTTGATCAAATGAATTTTGGATGCGATGACAAGGCTAAAGTAGTGAAGAATATTTTGATGCATGTCAAAGCCCTCAAACAACCAAACTAGAGCATTATTAACTATGTACCTTATAAGCAATGTTCCAATAACAACCACCGGGCCTGTAGGATATTCTATGTTTTCTCCATCTATAACTAGGGCCTCTAATTTCATTTTGGCCTTGACATAATGACATAGGTAATAATCTATTCCCTCTTCATTTTCTTCCTCTGCAATCACTGCATAAACATACCTTGCATTGATATGGTCATCCATTTAGATGTATTTAATGAACATCACAATAAAACATCAAAGTAAGATATATTACCTAGTTCTAGTAGATCTAATACATGATAAAAGTCAATGGATGATTGCATCTCCATGATTTGTAGAGCCGTCGAGAGCTGATACATGTCAAGTTGGGTTATACTTCTTACATACCATTTGTCAACCCACTCTTTTGAGTCACAATAATTTCATGCTTGAAGTGTACATGCAAAACAAAATCATGCCATCTTCCATGTATGGATAGTCCATGTACCTACATTAGAGATTCTAAGAGAGTGTAGCTCAATCAATCTTGTTAGTAAACAAAAATCCTCATATTTTGGAATATTAGTATCATCTACCAACCAAAAAAATCTATGAACTAAAGAATTACCTTCATTACCTAGACCTATTGCATGATTGCACCATTGGACAATTGATTTTGCATATTTCAACTTTACACCATCTTTTTACTTTAACTCTTCTACTGCTAAGGCTCTAAATGCATGCACCTATTAGATCATGCTCCCTCATTTTGTGGTTGTAATGTGTAGTTCTCTATGAATTCAACAACTGAAATGATGCTATAAAGTGGAAACATGTCCTTGCATAGCTTGAACTACAAGTCCAACTATCAAGCTCTATGTGTATGCCTTGCATACTCATAGACCACCTAATCATGAAAAATTCCCATAAACTGATATACTAGAATCTTATCACTGGCCAATTCACACTTCTTTACTTATTTCGCATCTTTTAGACTATAGACCACTATTTTTTATTTTACAAATTCCACAATTTTGTTTCTAATTGCATGCATACTAGCTATGTGTTGGAAAATTGGTAAATTTTGAATTCCACCACAATGATCACATGTTCCATCCAAACATGACCTCTCATAAAAAAATTGACCATCCACTCTTTCACATAAAATTTTATATATGAAATCCCTTTAAGATTTAGGTGGAGGCCTTATGTTACATTCCTGCAAAACATTGTTAGTATGCATATCTACACATATACATTGATAAACATCATAATGGTTAGAAAAATCAATATATACTTTACAACAACAAGTAGTGTGTGTGTGTGTGTGTGATTTATTTTGACATAAAAAGGCTTTAGCATTTCAAAATATCTTTGACATATTTTAACTCGAGGAAACCTCTCAACAAAATTAGCAAAAAATTAGGTTTGAGTGGTATGGAAAAAAATATTTTGATGTGGTTCACATATTTGACTACCAATTCTCCTTCATACAACATCTATTTGATTGGGAGAGACCCTTGTGTTATCCTTCCAAAAATCTTATATTAGAGATCTCAAGGCTTGAGTAATTTCTTTATCTTTCGGTGGTACTCTACCCAAGAATGCTCATAACTCATTGTTATTTCGATCCTCCATTCTTTCATGACTTATTTTGGCTCTCATTAGAGATGATCTACTTATTTTCAAATATTTACTCATCTTTGTAAGGTTCATCTTAATCTTGGTTTGACTACTTAACAATGTTGTTGTCATCACACGTCATGTGGCACAACAATATTTTGTGTGTGAGGTAGAACCCACGCTCTCGTATGCACTCATCAGATTATTTACAATGGATTTTTCACTTGAGTAATCTAATATTCTTAGCCCAAGAGTCTTCATGGTGGACCTAAATTTGAGTTGCCTCATCATTTCAACAAATAGTTGAAATATTCTAGCATCACTTAGCTTCTCAAAAAATAAACTTCATATCCTCTTTGCATATCTTTGACATGTACATTTTGGAATCTTATTAGCCATTTTTTTCAAAACATTAGAATTAATATCAATCAAATATTTAGGTTTTCTATGCAAAACTCTAGGAGGAGTTCTCAAAGGTAAAGTTGTGTCAACATTAGGAATTTCATCAGGGATAGATGGTGTACCTTGAATCAGAGGTGAAATCAGTGGCATACCTTGAGATTTACATGTAAACGATGTTGTACCTCCAACTTGAGATGTGGTTAGTGGAGTGTCTTCAAATAGAGATGTGTTTGTTGATGTACTTTGAAAACCATATGTTGTTGATGACGTCTCTTCAACTAGAGATGTGATTGTTGATGTACTTTGAACATGAGATATTGTAGATGGTGTGCATTGAACTTCACTTATGGTTGATGATGTGCCCCCAACTTCTGGATTCATTTCTCTCCTTGCACATTTTTTTTGCATATGTTCCCTTTGTGCTGCCAATTCGACATCTCTCTTAGATTGCACAAGAATTTCTTCCTTTGTGCTGCAATCTCTTTTCTTCACAAGCTTACCTTTTTGTTTCTCTTCTCCTTGAATTTTTAGCTTCACATTCATATGACATTAGAGGCTTTGCTTGTTTCCTTGGCATGACGTTGAGATCTACATGTTCACAAACACACATACAATAAAAGTAAGTAATACATTTTATGAAACATATTCATATCACTGTATACATTACATTTTATGAAACACACAAAGCATTTTATGAAAGAAGGCAATGATTTGTTTGGAAAAATGCCTCAAATAGCTCACTACCTTTTCTATGCTACCACATTTTCCATACATGTCTATCAAAGCATCTTATCAAACATGTCTATGCTACAAAATTTTTTCATACATGTCTACCAAAGAATTTTGCATATATGTCTAACAAACCATTTTATGAAAGAAGGTAGTGAGTTGTTTGTAAACATGTCTCAAAGAAATGTGGTCTCATGATGATGGATGTCACCATGAGACCACATTTCTTTGAGGCATTTTTACAAATAGCTCACTACCTTTTCTATGGTACCAAATTTTTGATACATGTCTACCAAAGAATTTTATGAAACATGTCTATGCTACTATGGATTTTAATACATTTCTACAAAAGAATTTTCCATACATGTCTACCAAAGAATCTTATCAAACAATTTACTTCCTTGCTCCTATGGCTAAAGGCCTAAAATAGGTGCTTACGAAAGAAGGAAAAGAGTCATTTGAAAGAATGCCTCAAATAAATTTGGTCTCATGGTGATGGAAATCACCATGATACCACATTTCTTGAGGCATTCTTTCAAACATCTCACTACATTTTCTATGCTAACACATTTTACATGCATTTATACCAAAGCATCTTATCAACATATTTATGCCACCACATTTTTCATACATTTCTACCAAAGCATATTTCATACATGTCTAACAAAGAATTTTATGAAAGAAGGAAGTGATTTTTATGGGAAAATGCCTCAAAGAAATGTGGTCTCATGGTGATGCCCATCACTATGATACCACATTTCTTTGAGGCATTTTTCGAGACAACTCACTTCTTTTCTATGGTAGCACATTTTCCATACATTTCTACCAAAGCATTTTATGAAACATGTTTATGCTACTATGGCTTTTAATACATGTCTACCAAATAATTTTCCATACATGTCTACCAAAGCATACTATCAAGTAGCTCACTTCCTTGTTGCTATGGCTAAAATCCTAAAATAGGTGCTTTTAAAAGAAGACAATGAGTTGTTTGAAAGAATTCCCCAAAGAAATGTGATCTCATGGTGATGGACATCACCATGGGACCAAATTTCTTTGAGGCATTTTTTGAAATAGATAACTTCCTTTTCTATGCTACCACATTTTCCCTACATGTCTACCAAAGCATCTTATCAAATAATTCTCTTCCTTGCTGCTACATGGATCAAAGCCTAAAACAGGTTCTTTCGAATACAAAGGAATGATATAGTCAAATAAAATACAAAAAATAGTCAACTCTAAAGGGAATTCTTTGACAATAAAGTGTTAAGAGGAAATGAAAACTCATTATGGTTGTAGTAGGGTATAGTTTGGAGTTTGAAAACTTTGATAATCATGATTATGTGGCATCCAAAAAAGTAACCCTTTTTCACGCTTAGTTTTAGAATGAATAATTAATGATAAAATTGACTTAATTGTGCCTTATTTAGGGTGTTGTAAAGTGATTTCTTACACTTTCACACTAATCTAGGGCTTTATTAATTAATTAAGGTTAACTAGAGCTTAATTGGCCCCTTAAATTCAAATCCAAGCCTTATTAATTGCATTTTTTGAAGGATACGTCCTGACACTCATTAATAATGTTGCATAAAATTTAATTTCGTAAGTTTTAAGTCCTTGGATAGTGACCTAGGACCCCTGATCCACCTAGAAAATGGGTCCCACTATGTCCTAGGACCCCTTTTCAGTATATTATTTCACCTCCCTGAAACATGGTCCTAGAAAACTATGCTAGGACCTATTTGCCCAAGGTGGAAAATGGGTCATCCTTACTTAGGACACTCCTATTAGGGTGTGTTTGTGTGTCATTTTAACAATTTAAAACCTTAGATCTAATTTCGGATTGTGATATTTGGATTTTAGGATTAAATCATAAAGTTTAGTATAAATATAAGCTTGTTTTACATAGTTTAATCTAAGCAACCTAGAGAATCTTTATGTGACTTCATGGGATAAAAATCAAGAGAATCATAGAGCATTTAAAAGGCATTCAAAGGTAGATTATCAAGGTTTTATTGTAGCATATTCAAGATCATATCATCATGTCAAAGGCATAATGCATCTATATAGGAGCGAATTTGCACCCCATACTCAAATTCCCCTTTTACACAACCTCACCTTAGAAAATCAAATTTGAAGATGAAATTCCACATCACCCAACTACCTTCCTTCCACTTGGCATCTATATATTGTGTCAGTGAGAGAATATTTTTTAGGGATGCGCGTGTGGTGCACAAATATCCACATGACGCATTGTCATCCTTGACAAATTATCACATCTAAAGTTGGCAGAGGCATTACACATTCAATTGGGGTAGATTTGTAACATCCCTCTTCGACCAACCAACCTTGAAAATGGCAGATTTTTCCATCTTCTCCTTCAAATTCATCCATTCTCATTCCATTTCATCCTCTAACAATTTTCTTGATCTCTACATAATCTCTCTTGCCATTTTTATACATATTCTCAAGCCATATCTTAGCATTTCAAGCATTCTCTTCACTCTCGAGCAACACTTCAACACTCCATTGCAGCAAAAACACTCCATCAACTTTACATGGAAAGTATGAAGCAAGCAATAGCAACACAGGCTTGGAGTCTTGCAAGACCTCCTTTCATCACAGTTGAGGTTGTGGTGACCTTGCCAAGTCCATATTCTCCTCCATTGGATAGTGAACTTTTGGGTGGAGGTGGTAACGTTTCACTCCTCTCCTTTGTGATTTGGTTGAGTAGCACTTTACTATTTGGTAGTGTTTATTGCAACTTCTACTTTCTTTACTTCTTTATCACATATTTTATCTCGTTGCTATCTTGTTGTCTGTGGAGGTGGAAACACCAAAATGAGGGTCTGACTAAGACAAGCCTCTATATAGACCCAACAATTTTCCCCTTCTTGCTTGTGTGCAAATGAGAGTACACGTGGAGCTAGTTGGTGAATGGACACTTTTTTGAGATTATCTTCATCACCCTAGTTCCTTTTTACTTATTTTATCACTTTGGTCTCTATTTCCTATACTTTCTCATTTTGTTTTTACCATCTAGATTTACTAGCTAGGATTTTAGTTTGTTTTCTAGTAGTTTTTGTTGTGTCCACCATTTCCTGACCATACAGATTCCAACATGTCATGTTTTTGTCCCAGAACTACGCTATCATCCTCAGACAAAGAGTTGTCTAAGGCACAATACCAACTCCAAAAACTAGCTCACCTAGCCCAAACCTATGTTTAGAATCTATAGAGTGATTGAAGTACATTATAGTACTCATCATTCTCGATCCTTGTCATAAAAAACCTTTTAGAGTGAGGTAAGTTAGAGCAGCCCTCCTCTCTCAGCCCTCCCTGACCTGGAACCTTGATATGGTTGGTCCCCCTCTCTTACATTTTTGGTGAACCCAATGTGAACCATTTTGGTTCTGTTTGGTAGTACTGAAGGGTCCTTTCCTCGCATTCTAGGAGAATTGTAGGTGGAAGTTTTGTGAGGTGTTTTTCCTTACATCCCTACCTACAGCCCCTAGTAGGAATATTCAGAAGGTTCTGTAAGTGTTGCATAACATAACCTTAATTGGTTCAGTGTCCTATTTTATAACCTTTTAGGGGCCCTTGAAAGTATTGTTTAGTGTGCGTGATGGCCTCTTTTCTACATCTACCTATCCCCTCTACTTAGCTTGTGAGTAGTTTCACCTCATAGGACCTACCGATGGGCTTTAATAGAGAACCATCTCCTCTTTATATCCTTGTGCAAATAAATGGGAATACTATAGCAAGTGTTCTTGTTGATCTGACATCTTAGGTGAATATCATAACTGAGGAGATCATGTTAATTAACTTCCTACACAAGGATGGGTATGACACACCTATGAGCGCCATCCATACATATAATGTACTTTTTGTACCTCCTCTTAGTAGTATCAATTTGTTAGTCCTTGTTAGACCTAAATCTATGAACTTGTTGTTTGATATAATCCTGGGGTCC
The DNA here is from genome assembly GCA_007258455.2 of Sequoia sempervirens. Classification (NCBI taxonomy): domain Eukaryota; kingdom Viridiplantae; phylum Streptophyta; class Pinopsida; order Cupressales; family Cupressaceae; genus Sequoia; species Sequoia sempervirens. Next base: position 169,440,664 of record VDFB02000015.1, on the reverse strand, counting down.
AAACTCTTCAGAGTGAAGCTAGGTATCCCCTAGCTATTAGTTATGAATGTAGTTCCCTCTATTGTGCAAAAAAGTTTAAAATTTATTCATGAGGGTTTCATGCATGTGATCCATGACACCAGCTATAGACCATCGGTTGTGCATGGAAATTATTCTTTGGATCACTTTTGGCCTACACCCGTTGGTCCTCTATCACCTAGAAAGGACCTCTTGTACTAGACATATCAAAAGTATAAGAAAGGGTGCTTAACACCTAGAGTGAGGTAGCCTCCATCACCTTTTGTTGTTTCGCATAGGGCTTGTTTAAAAGATGAAAGTGATGTTTCCAAGGCTCGAAGAAGAGAAGAAGAATATCCCTCTCAGGGTCCCTCTTCTTCCTTTACCATTGTTCATCTTGAAACTTCCTCTTTCCCTAATACAAAACCATCAGATTCCATCCCACATTTATGAGAGTCCTATGGTCTTTGCTTGGAAAAATCCCAAGCATCCCATGTTTGAGCTTCTTGTTCTTCCCATGGAGCCTAGGCCCATTCAATATGGCAGAAGAAAGGGTCCTCCTAGGGAATCCTCTATGTCTCAGCCTTTGTGGCCTCCTACCACTTCTGCTCCTAAAACAGTAAATGGGAAAAGTCCCACTGCTAAGGCATTAGAGCCAACTCCCCCTATAGTTTCTCAATATTGTCCTCCTACTGCTATTTAGGAGCCTATCCCTCCACTGGAAATGGTTATAGTGGACACTCCCATTGCTGAGTAGGAGTCTTCCATCCCTTCGTATCTCCTAGTCTCTAGCTTGAAGAGTCACATAAACCTCCTTGTGTGTGAGCACAAGCACCAATGAAAGGATCTCGTGGCTAAGTAGGCCACTTTACAGAAGAAGGATGAGGAGATGACCGCCCCTATATTAGGGTCTCCTATTGTGTCCTTCTCTCTCCTCTCTTCTACTTCCATTCAACCAAGCTTTGTATTGCTTCCAACTCCTATTGTGAGTGCACCTGACCCAAAAAAGGTGTAGGTGTTCATCACTCCTTTTGTTGAGCTACCCTTGTTGATGTCCCTTTTAGACATCTCGTTGTTCCCTAAACCTATGGATATGTTGAATACTTCAATGCTATCTACTATAATTTTCTCCTCCTCCTCCTCCTTCGCACCTCTTTCCTCATTTGTGGATAGTTCACATCTCCCAATGAAGTAGAAGGTAAAGGATAGCCCTTCCAGTAATGGAGGGCATAAGAGAAGCCCATCTTCTCTGAAGGGTGGTCCCACGTTGGATTTTTCTCTCTTAGTGATGAAACCAATTTTAGCTTCCCCTGAGTTTGTCACTTCCTTCTCCATTTGCTAAGGTATGACATGGGACTCCAATAAAGTGCATGTATAACTCTCTAGATTAAGTTTCAGCCTTATTGATGATCTTCGCAAAATTTCTGACCATAGCTCCACAAGAGCCTAGAGGAGAAGACCTTGTAGTTCCTTCTTCTTTAGCCCTTGTTGTGGGAGGGTCGAAAGCTTCTCCTCTTAATATTCCACCATTACAGGCCTATCCTCCTACCCCTCACAATGATCTAGATTGTGAAGTGGATGACCTCTTGGTCAATGAATATTAGGGGGAGGCCTCTTATTTATCTTTAGATTAGATGTGTGTGTTGTGATGTGTTCCCCTCATGATTGTGTTATGTGTTCCTAGATGACCATTTTCACCCTTGTTGGTCCTTGGATACAAGAGTGATTTTTCTATTGCAAACCTTCCTCTATTTGTATCATCATTCTTCCATGTTTGTGCTTGATTTTTGGAAAATTGGGGACAATGCAAAGTGTTGGGGGAATTTAGGCTTCCATTCCATGTTCACCCAATTTTTTATTTTCACTTTGTCTTCTCGTGCATTCTTCACATGGTTTGATATAGTAGGGGGTTGATGAAAATTCATTTATATACTACTATTAAACTTATAAATATTTATGAGTAGTTCAGACCCTGAAATATCATATCACCCATTTGTCTCTTGTTTGTGTTATTTCTCTTCACTTCTTTTATCTTTCTCTCATCTTTTCTTGAGTTATCCCTTTCATATGTGAAAATTAAATTTCTATGGTAATTTGATTTTTGGAAAACACATTTGATTGCCAACAAATCTTTTTTTGAGAATCTTTGAATTTTTTTTCAAAAATCACATTCTTAGCTTGAACCCCTAACAAAACATGTTTCCTTCATCATGGGTTCATAAAGAAATAACTTGAGAACTTTCCTTCAAGGTGAGAGTAGCCTTTACCCTCCCCTTGTGAGAGGGAATTTTCTTCCTTTGGAATTCCTTGATGATGAATTGATTTGACAAAAAACATCTCTTTTGTACTTTCAAATAGTGCATCCCTTGAGTGGACCCCTTTTCACACTAGGTTCTTGAGGGACCCCTTTGAAAGCTTTCCAACTTATTGAAGGTCTTTGTGACCATCCACTTATTTTCCTATGTCACCACTTTGTTTTCTAACATGCTTTATTTTCGGGTAAACATGTCACTTTGCAACTGCACCTTTGAAGCCTCTTTTCGACTCTACGAGGTATCCTCCTCTAGGCTTCCTCCATGCAAGAGATATTTAGGGGTTGCCTCCTTGCAGGTTTGTGAACTTGTAAGGAACTTTTTTGGGTTTCCTTCATGTGAGAGATCTTGTGGGATACCTTCCTTGCAAGTTTGTGAGCCTATAAGGAACTTACTTTACTAGGTTTCCCTCATGTGAGAGATCTTAGGGGATGCCTCCTTGTAGATCTGTAGGCCTATAAAGCACTTGCACCTCTAGGATTCCTCCATGTGAGAGATCTTGGGGGTTTCTCTCTTGCAGATCTATAGGCCTGTAAGGAACTTATTTCATCTGGGCTTCATTCATGTGAGAGATCCTGGTGGATACCTCCTTGGAGGTCTGCAAACTGGTGAGAAGCTTATTTCTTGGGGCTTCCTTCATGTGAGATATCTTAGGGATTTCCTCCTTGCAGGTCTGCAAGCCTATAAGGTGCTTTTTTGGGTCTTCCTTCTATAGAGAAGGGGAATTTTCTACTCATGAGTTTTCTTCATTGAGAGAGCTTCATGGGGTGAACTTCCCTAAACTACCTCAATGAACAATGCGAGAGTTCTAGAATTAGAAAGAGCAGGTCACAAATATTTTATGAAAAAGTTGAAAAGCTCTTAGCCAAAGGATGGAAATGCGGGATACGAATGACAGTGTGGCACACTACCATCTCATACGGACCAAAAAGTGAACTTATCATAGAAAATAGATTAATGACTACTTCTACTCCAATTTTTGAGAACTTCTAAAGCATTGGAAAATAAAAGAATGTGATAGAACTGAAGTAAAGTAAAGAATAAATGATAAAGTAAGAGAATAAGAGATAGAAAGATGCTCATGAAAACCCAAGGAATGAAGCCTCTTGCTAGTAGATATATTCAATACCTACATCTGTAAGATTGAGAGAAAGTGTCGGGGCTGTATAGAGGTTTTCCTCAGTCAAACCCCCATTTTGGTGTTCCCACCTCCATGGGCAGCCAGAAAGATAGAGAGAAATGAGAAGTCAGTAAATGCAATGTGATAAAAGCAAACCCTGCTCGAGGAGAACCTGTATCACAAAATGTAGGTGATAAAAGCAATCCCTGCTCGAGGAGGAGAACTCGTATTACAAAGTAAAGATGTGGTAGATAGGGGATATGGAATCCCAAGATGCTCACAAGCATGAGATAAGGGAGATGAAGCTGGAAGGCCTAAGGAAGCCAAAGAGAGAGAGTAAGAGAGCTACAAGATCCAAAAGTATTTTAAGGAGTGTTGTAAGAGCTTGAGATATTTACAAAGAGAGATACTAAGAGAGCGTGAAAGTGTTGTAGAAGGTTGTTGTAACAAACAAGATAGTTGTGGCAGTAAGAGCAAGATGGGAGTGTTCCAAGATAGAGAAGAAGAGGAGAAGTTAGGAGTGAAGCTAGAAGTGCAAATGAATTGAAAATACATCTTTTAAAGAGAGAAGAGAAGCAAAAAGAAGCTTCCTAGGAAGTTACAAGGTATCTCGAGCTATTATCACCGACCAAGGGAGATGAAAAGTGGAAAACATGCACGAAAATGGTCATTTGAATGTTGAAATTTCATAGGACACTAGCATGGTGCACTGGCATCCATGCAGCATGCTAGTGTCTAGACACATCACACTACAAAATGATGCGTATGGGAAAGACACAAGTTTTTACGTAAAGCTGACACATGAGGGTAGCTATTGAAAATGGGTGCTGGAGCATTCTTAGAAGGGAAAAAGGATAATGTAGGGGCTAAAATGAGCCTACACAAGTGCTAGGGGAGTGATCACTAAAGCAAATACAAGAATGTGAAATTACAAGGGGTGCAATTTTACGACATTACATTTTTCCCCTACTTTAGCGAGCATATGAATCTATGCTAATATGCATACTAAAGGAGATATACTAAACATAAATAATATCATTATGAAAAAAGGATACTATAGAGGAAGTAGATAACTCTTCAAACCATAAAATCATGCCCCCAAGATGAAAACTTGCAAAACAAATGCATTAGAGAAGAAAAACCTACACCAGACAACAATGTTAGCACATAAAAATTCACTAAAGGATTTGAGTCAGCAAAGTGAAAGATACCTTGATGTCAAAGGTTGTCTTAGTACTATGCATCATCCCTAAACTAAAAAAAATAACACATAAAAGAATTTTAAGATGAAGAGAGAAAGATCATATACTCACGATGAAGAAGATGCAGATCTTCAATCCGGTATATACATAAGAGAAGAGAAGAGAAAAGAATTTAAAATGGAGAAGCTAGAAAGGAATGAAATTTCCAAGAGAGATGGCTCCACATGTCCTTGGACCTAATGAGAGTTTGAACAAAATGCACTGAAGGCCTGCAGACCAATGATGGAAAAATCCTGCAGGATGAAAAGTGTCTCACAGGCCCACAAACCTACAAGGTGAAAACTCTCAAGATCTCTCACATGAAGGAAGCTCCATGAAGTATGCACCTTATAGGCCCATAGACCTACAAGAAGGTATCCCCCAATATCTCTCACATGAAGGAAACCTAGATGAAAGTGACTTACAAGCCCACAGACCTATAAGGAGGCATCCCCTAAGATCTCTCACATGGAAGAAACCAAGATGAAAGCATCTTACAAGCCCAGAGACCTACAAGGAGGCATCCCCTAAGATCTCTCATATGGAGGAAACCAAGATGAAAGTTCCTTATAGGCCCATAGACATGCAAGCAGGTGTCCCCCAATATCTCTCACATGGAGGAAACCTAGAAAAGGGGACTCTGTAGAGTTTGGAAAGCAGCTTCATATGCATACCTACAAAGCAACATGTTTACCTATAGATAAAGCACGTCTGAAAATAAAGTGGCCACATAAGTGATCAAGCAGATAGTCACATAGACTGTCAAAAAATTGGAAGGATTTCAAAGGGGTCCCTCAGTAACCCTTCAAAAGAAGAGGGGTCTACTCAAGGGATGCACTATTTGAAAAGAAAGGTCTAGTTGGGCTACCCCCAAGCTAGACACAAAATAATTCCTTTCAGAGAAAATGTTTCACAGGGGTTCCCTCAGGAACCCTTGAAAAGAAAAGGGGTCCACTCAAGGGGGTCCTTAAGAAGGATGCACATATCAAAAACAAGTTATCAATGCTCCTAACATATAGGGCAGGAGAACCATGCAAGATACTTAGAACATGCAGGATAGAGGTAAACCTCGATATCACTTGTCATTTGAAAAAGAGGTAGGTGCATCAGCAAATAAATGAGTGATGGCACCTAAATCACAAAGTTATTGTATTTTATCCTTCAAGGCCTTACATTCACTAGTGGAATGGCTAGGCACACAATGGTATGCATAGAAAGAATGTTCTTCTTTATCATGTTTGTGAATTTTCTTACTTGTAGGAGAAGGAAGAGTAATCAAGCAAGCTTTTAGAAGCTGAAAAAAAATATGATCTTGCTTAGATAAGGAATTAGGAGCAAGAAGAAAACCTTTCTTTTGTGGAGAAAAGTTTGACTGCTCACAAGAAGATATGAAGGTAGAAAACAATGAAGGATCTACATGGAGAGTATTATTCCAGCAAAGGGGGTCATACTCCTCTATGATATCACTATCATCTTTCTTAATAGGACTATCAACATTATCCTCTTTAATAGAAGTTTGCTTCTCTTCCTCAAAAGGAGGATCAACACTAAAAACATTACAATTTACACTATCCTGCAATACAAAAGAATGATCATCTTTGATAGCAGGTGTGGATGATGTTATCAGAAGGCCTGAGTGGATCAAGTTGACTTTATGTTCCCCACTAAAGAATTTTTTAAATTCTAAGGAACCCCAATCATCACAAAGACATGCATTCTTTTGAGAAGAGGTAGGAGCAAAGTTGAGATTTCTTGCTTTAGAAGGATCTTCCTCAAGGAAATTTATCTCGAGAGTATCCTTTTAGTAGGTACTACTAGAGTAAACATTAACACATTGGTAGACACCGAAGGAATAAGAGTAGGCACAACCGAAGCCTGACCCGAAGTTGCCATCTCACATAAGTGCATATCCTTAGGGTCAGCCTTGACTATGACTACTTGATTATTGCAAATGAACTTAATAGATTTATTGAATGTAAATGGGACTACACCCATAGCATGAATCAATGGTCTACCAAGAAGAAGTTTATAAGCTAACTTTTCTGACATAACATATACAAGGGTAGGTACAGTAATGGGTCCCAAATTCAGAGGAAAGACTATCATGCCTAAAGGTTGTTGAATGAAATTATCGAATCCACGAATTACAATAAAAGAAGCATTGAGAGAAGATGAATCAATATTAATCTTAGACAATATATCAATGCTACATACATTTAGCGACGAACTAGTTTCAATGACAGTACATCTAATGCTGATATTATTAATGTTAACTATAATCATTAGAGGGTTTTCTTGCTTCTGTATTTCTAGAGGCAGGATTTCTTACGGATAGAATGTAATATTTGGCATATCTGCATGAATACGAGCTATCAACCTATCAACATATTTCAGCCTGACAAAAGAAGGAAAGGGGATATTTTACAAGGATTCCTGAAGCATAACTTGATAAATCAAAGTAGACTAAAGCAAGTCCCACAATGAGATCTTAGCCAAAGTAACTTGGAGTTTCTCAACAAGATCATAATCACTAGGTGCTTTAGCTGTAGATTTAAAAGTTTGAGGAAGTCTTGGTTGTTTATTCATTCTATTCACATAAGTATGGGCTACCGCTCTATAAGAGAGATCCATAGAGAGATCAAGAGAATCACTATCAAATGGAACACTATAAATTGAAGAAATCCTTTTAGGAGGGCTAGCTGGAGTCACATAAATGACCAGTCTCTTAGGCCTTTAAGGATCAAAAAAGATAGATTACATTTACAGAATCATCACAACTAGTGGAATAACTATTTGAAGGCATGTTCAAAACATCAATCCAAGGAGGATCATATGTGGAAAGAGGTTCATCATTCACTAATGCATCATCTCCAGAAGAGAGTGCATCAAAACAAAGATGATATTCATCATTCACAAATGGAATGCCTCTAGAAGAGAGTGCATTGAAAGGTATAGGAGAATCATCATTTACGAATGCAACGTCTCTAGAAGAGAGTGCATTGGAATGAATATAAGGTAGAGCAACATTAAGAAAGGTATTAATAATTTTATCTTCTTGTAACAAAATATCCTCTAAAGCTAGAGGAGTTTGGTAAGAAGGATCAAAGATATCAAGTGACATAGGGAAAGCCAAGTTACCATTACATGCATGAAATGGAACATCATTAATATTTTGAAAAAAAATAGATATTGAACTAATAAAAGAAGATATTAAAATCATTTTGGGGTGATAGAACTAAGAAAAAACAAAAATCTAGATTTTTAGATTTTTTTTAGTATCTTCTAAGTTCTAGTAATTTGTGTTTTTGAATGTCTTCAGAGTGAAATTTGAGATCGAAACTTGCATCGGTCCCTAAAATTTGATAGCTACAAGAAATGTATTTTAGGGACTGAACTATTTCTCTAGGAGACCTTTCCAACGGTTCAAATAGTTCTAAATTCTGAGCACCGAGTCAAAAGTTATGACCCTCCCAAGTATGGGTAAATAAATTCCTAGCGTTTTGAAAAATACTCTCTTCACGTCAGGTTCAAAAAAATGTAGAGAAGGGGGATTCACTACTCACTAGTTCTCTTCATTCAAAGAGCCTCATAGACCGAACTTCCCTAAACTACCTCAAGGAATAGTGTGAGAGTTCTAGAATTGGAAAGAGCAAGTCATGAAATTTTTTTGGACAAGCTAAGAAGCTCTCAGTCAAAGGATAGTAATGTGGGATATGGAAGACAATGCCGGTGTGTTGGCATCGCAGATGCGCATTGGCATTATGTATGGACCAGAAAGCAAACTTATCACAAAAAATAGCTAGATGACTACTACTCTGATTTCTAAGAACTTCTAAAGCATAGGAAAATAATGGAATGTGATAGAACTAAAGTAAACTAAAGAATAAATGATAAATTAAGAGAATAAGTGATAGAAAGATGCTTATGAAAACCCATGTAATGAAGCCTCCGGCTAGTAGATATCTTCAATACCTACATCTATAATATTGAGAGAAAGTGTTGGGGTTGTATAGGGATTTTCCACAATCAAACCCCTATTTTGGTGTTCCCATCTGCATGGACAACTAGATAGATAGAGAGAAATGAGAAGTAAATGTGATGTGATAAAACCAAACACTACTTGAGGAGGAGAACCCATATTACAAAATTTAGGTGATAAAAGCAATCCCCTCTTGAGGAGGAGAACCCATATCATGAAGTAGAGATGTAGTAGATAGGGGGTATGGAATCCCAAGATCCTCACAAGCATGAGATAAGGGAGATGAAGTTGCAATGCTTAAGGAAGCCAAAGAGAGAGAGCAAGAGAGTTGCAAGAGCCAAGAGTGTTGCAAGGAGTGTTGTAAGAGCTTGGGAGATTTGCAAAGAGAGATTCCAAGAGAGATTGAAAGTGTTGTAGAAGGTTGTTGTAACAAACAAGAGAGTTGTGCCAACAAGAGCATGATGGGAGAATGATAAGATGGAGAAGAAGAGGAGAAGTTAGGAGTGAAGGTAGAAGTGCAAATGAATTGACAAGACATCTTTTAAAGAGAGAAGAGAAGCAAAAAGAAGCTTCTTGGGAAATTACAAGGCATCTTGAGTCGTTACCACTGACCATGGGAGATGACAAGTGTCAAACATGCATGAAAATGGTCATTTGAACGTTGAAATGTTGCAAGATGCTAGCACAATGTGTCGACATTTGTGTGGCATGCTAGTGTCTAGACACATCAAGCTACAAAATGACGCGAACGGGAAAGGCACAAGTTTTGATGCAAAGCTGACATGCAAGGGTATCTATTGAAAAGGGGTGTTGGAGCATCCTAAGAAGGTAAAAGGGCTAATGCAGGGGAAAAAATGAGCCTACACAAGTGCTAGGGGAGTGGTCACTAAAGAGGATACAAGAATGTATGTGAAATTGAAAGGGGTGCAATTTTACGACATTACACCTTCATGTGAGAGATCTTGTTTCCTCCTTGCAGGTTTGCAGTCTTGTAAGATGCTTTCATCTTGTGATATTTTTCCATCGTTGGTTTGGGGGCCTTCGATGTACTTTGTGCAACTTCATAGTTTTGTGGGGCTATGAAGTCTTTTGTTTGAAGCTCCTCAGGGAGAGTACTTGTGGAGTTCTTTGCCTGCCCTACACTTTTGAGCTCACTATATCGCAGTCTACTTCCTTGATGATTCAAGTATAAATTTTTGATAGTACTAACTCTTTGATCTACTTTACCAAAGCACTCATCAGTATTCATGCTTGCTAAAGTGGGGGAAAATCTATAGGAGTGAATTTACACCCCTTACGCAAATTCCCCTTTTACACAACCTCACCTTAGAAAATCAAATCCAAAAGAGAAATTCTACATCACCCAACTTCCTTCCTTCCACTTGCCATTTTTTTGTTATGTTGGTGAGAGAATATATCTTGGGGATATGTGTGTGGTACACAAACATCTATGTAGTGTACTATCATCCTTGATGGATTCACTTGTCTAAAGTTGGCAGAAGCATTACACTTTCGATTGGGGTCAATTTGTAATGTCCCTCTTCGACCAACCAACCACAAAAATGGCATATTCTTCCCTCTTCTCCTTCAAATTCATCCATTATCATTCCATTTCATCCTCTATAAATTTTATTGATCTCTACACAATCTCTCTTGCCATTTCTATACACATTCTCAAGCCATCTCTTAGCATTTCCAACATTCTCTTCACTCCCAAGTAGCACTTCTACACTCCATTGCAACAACAGCATGCCATCAACTCCACATAGCAAGTGTGAAGCAAGCCATAGCAATGCAGGCTTGGAGTCTTGTGAGACCTACTTTCATCATATTTGAGGTTGTGGCGACCTTTCCAAGTCTATATTTTCCTCCATTGGCTAGTGAGATTTTGGGTGGAGGTGGTAACATTTCACTCCTCTCCTTTGTGATTTGGTCGAATAACACTTTACTATTTTCTAGTGTTTATTTTAACTTCTACTTTCTTTACTTCATTATCACATATTTCTATCTTATTGCTATCTAGTTGTCCATGGAGGTGGAAACACCAAAATGGGGGTCTGACTGAGGTAAACCCCTATACATCCCCAAAAAAATTTCCCCTTCTTAATTGTGTGCAGATGAGAGTACACATGGAGCTAGTTGGTGAACCAAAAATTTTGTGAGATTATCTTTGTCACCATAGTTCTTGTTTACTTGTTTTATCACTTTGTTATCTATTTCCTATACTTTCTCATTCTGATTTTATTGTCTAGATTTACTAGCTAGGTTGTTAGTTTGTTTTTTAGTAGCTTGTGTTGTGTCCACTATTTCTTGACCATACAGATGACAGCACACCCGAGAGATGCTAGCACACCGCGATGTCATTCCAGAACTGCACTACCATCATAAAATAGAGAGTTTTCTAAGGCATAGTACCGACTCCAAAAACCATCTTTCCTAGCCTAGACCTACATTCAAAATCTACAAAGCAACTGAAGTACATTATAGTCCTCATCATTCTCAATCCTTGTCATAAAACACCTTTTAGAGTGAGGTAAGTTAGGGAAGCCCTCCGCTCTTGGCTCTCTATGACCTAGAGCCTTGACATGGTTGGTCCCCTCTCTTACAACATCAAGCATGTAGTTGAGCTAGTGTATTTATGTAGTATTTAAGATCCATTTTCAAGCATTATTTCATATCCAATTCAAGATCAAGATGTACATTCTACATGGCCACTTCATGTTATATTGTAGATTTACATCCGAAGACATCATCCAAGGTATCATTGTTCATGTTTCATTATTTCATCACAAGGTTTAATTACCTAAACGGGGATTTACCAAGGAAAACCCCTATTATCTAACAATCAACAAGTTTTTCTTCTCTTTGATGTGTGATTGCAGGTTTTAGGTTGAAGATCAAGTGGAGAACAAAAGTTGCAAAGTTGACATGATTGAAAAGTTGCAAATTTGTCATATATCTTGCAAGATCATGAAAAGATCTCTATATAATTAATTTTTTACTTTCAGGAGCTATTCACCTGGGAGCTGGAAGTGCATATATTTAAGAATAGAAGTTAGAAATCAGCTTTTAGAAACTCTAGTAGGGACCCATTCGCCACCTTGGGTGAATGAGTCATCAGTGACCCTGAAATAGTACTTTTTTAGCAAGGTACACATTCTTTTAGCCTCTTAAAACCTCCCTTATTTTTTTTATAACAATTAGGATTGATTTTTTATTGTTATTTATGCAATTTTACCCCTCATAATTGAATGAAACATTACTAAGAAAAATTATGGTTCATTATCTTGTTCATTCATTTTGGTGAACCTATTTTTCTATGTTTCAGTTTTTGTGAACTCAACTTATTGAACATTGTATTTTTCTGATTTAGGAGTCTTTCTTCTCATCCTAGGTTATATCTTGCATCCATTTACATTGAACTAGATCTCATTTAGGGTTTTCTACTTTACATTCAAATTTGCATCTCATCTAGGATTTTAGAATTGCATTGTTTGCATTCTTTTAAATCTAAAAAATAGAAAAACAAATTAGTCATCTTGCCTATCATTTAGATCATATAAATTTGCATTTTAAAATCAAAACAAAATTGCATATCAAACTAGGTCTTTGCATTCATCATTTTGTCACATTTTCAACTTGCACTTCATATTGCATTTGCAAAAATTTGAACCTGAAACTTACTGTTATAGGCCTAAATCTGAAACTCATTGAAAAAAGCTTAAAAATTGGTTAAAAAAAGTTCAAAACCCCTAATATATGTCCCATTCACCCAAGGTGGTGAATGAGTCCCTGATCAGATCTGAAACTACATTTTTTGGAATCTAAAACCTTTGTTGTATGATTTTGTTTGCTACTGTTACATTTTAGTTTCAATTTACTAATTTTCTATTTCATTAAATTTATTTAATCTAATTTAATTTTCTTCATTTATTACATTTTCAAAATTCAAAATTGCATTTACAACATTTCATTTTTCAAGTTATCTAGTATAGTGTAATTAGTAAATTGCCTTGTTTAGAATCTAAAAATTGCATTTCATTCTAGGTCATTGCATTGCCTCTTTCCATTTGGTTTTTGCACACTAAGTTTGTAAAAATTGTATGAGATTTACAACTTTGTGTCCTATTAGAAATACTATTGTACGATGATGTTTGAGGCTCACATCATCCCACAATATCTCACTCACTGTGGATCTTGGGTTTTCTAGCTCTCTTACTAGTAGTGTTGATAACCAGCCCTATATGGATCCTAGTATGCATACTTCATTTCCCATGACTTCCATGCCTACAACCAATGTGCTTAATGTTAACAACACCATGCCAGCCATAACTAGTTCTACTCAAGCTTTGGGGTGTACTCAAAGCCAAGGTGGAACTTCAATTCCATCTTCTATAATATCGATGTTCATTCCTACATATACTAATACTCAACCTTCCACAACCTTTCAACCTACCACAACAATCCAACCTACTAGTAGTGCAAACACTCCCTTAGGTATTTAAACAAGGAATCCTTCTAGAGTTGTGCATCCAAATCCAATATCTCCTCAACCATCATTCTTCACAAACTTACAATTCACTTGCCCTCTGCATACATGCCCTACTCCACCTTATACCCCTCCACCATACAATAACAATGATGCTTCCCTTAACACACTCTACAAAGCATGGAATCCATTCAACAATAAGTCACAACCCTAAATCAAAAAAATAATGGCCAACCTTCACAATACATCAAAACTAATCCACTATCCTTGGAGATATTAAGAACACAAATTCCACAAGGTATATAAGTTCCCTAGTTTGAGAAATGTGGTGGGAAAGGGAATCATGTTAGCTATGTTTCCACTTTTATAGCCTTGTGTAGTGATTTCATATTTAAAGACAAAATTTTGGCTAAGCTATTTCATATTTAGAGTGGTTCTCTTCTTTACTAAATAATTCAATTGGTTCATTCAATGAACTTTTTGATACCTTTTACAACCACTTCCACAGTCACATGGGTCCCAAGATGACCCTAGCTAATTTAATGACATGTAAACAAAAGGATGATGAGAAAAAGAATGATTTCATAGCAAGATACCAAACACTTTATTCACAAGTAAACATTAAGATTCCTGATGTCGACCTTCAACAAATGTTTATTTCCAACGTATAAAACAAACTCCAAAGAAAACTTGAGATGTTGATATTTCCATCCTTTACACAGTTATGTGCAACCCTTGGTGATTATCAGAATATGACTTGTGGTCGTGATGTGAATAATCCCCCTAGTCATCCTAAAAATTATAAATCCACAACTCAAAATAGTTACCAACCTTTTAAGAAGTAGTCTAAGGGATTTTTACAACTTAACTCCCCTCAACCAAGTCAACAAACTAATAACCAAGTGGCTGCTATAAAGATAACAAATCCCTTTTTCCTTTGGGGATAGAGATAGAAATTTCACTCCTCTACTAGATACCCCTCACAATATCATGTTACAATTTGTTGAAAATAATATGCTTACCTTAACTCCTGTTAAAGAACGTGATCCTAATATACCATTTCCCGTAGGATTTTGATGAAACTTTTATTGCCATTATCTTTGACAAAATGGACATGCTGCAGAATATTTTAAGCATCTTAAACATCTTGTGCAAGACCTTATTGATAATAACCAATTGCAATTTGGATGAGTGAATGACCAAGGCAATAATTCCATAGCTCCTCCTAACCAAAATTTACAAATCTTTACAAATCCCATGCCAAAGCACACTATTTCATTTGTCAAAGCTAGTGAAACCCAGAATGATGTGATGAATGTTGATACAAATGATGAAAACATAAATGATGAAAATGAAGAATCAATTAGAATGGTAGCATTTATCAAAGTTGAACCTCATAACAACTCAACAAAAATTCCTCTTGACATTATTTTCTCCTCACAATATGTAATTAGAAGGGCACTTGATGGTCCTATTTACATAGTTGGCCAAATCAATGATAAGCCCACTAATGGGATATTAATTGATCTTGTATGTGGAAAGAATGTGCCCATCGAAGAATTTCTATTTATGCATGAACTATATAAAGAAACATATGATCGACTGAAAGCATGGATCAAGACACATAATGGTTTTTCTTGTCCTATGATAAGCTTGATAGATCTCCCTTTAAAATTTGGGTCAAAAACATTAAATATCTCATTCAACATCATCCCATAATTAGATCAATTTTGTGTGAAGCTAGGCAATCCATGGCTTCACTCCATGAATTTTTTCCCCTCTATTGTGCATAAATGTTTAAATTTTCCCTTTGGAAATCATATATTTACTATGCATCACAATGGGTTTAATCCTACATCTTCCCGAGAAAACTTTTCATTGGATTTATTTTGGCCCAATGCTATGGAACCTATTAAACCTCGTGAGGAATTCTTTTACAAATAATATAAAAAGTTCAAGGAAAAGCATATAGAAAAATTATCCCTTTGAAACATGCCTCAACCAGTAACCAAGCCAGTAATCCTTTACAAAACTATGATCAAACCAAAAGCCCTTCCAAACATCCAAGAGTAACCTAGAACAAATCCTCCTACAATTTCTTATAAGATACCATGAGATAACCAAAATAATCCCTTTCTGCCTCTTAAATTCAAACAAGTTTACAAAGCTAAAGAGAAAGCAGTTGAACAACCTCCTATTGTTTCTTTTGTTCCTCCTAAGGAAGAGAAGAAACCCATAGTTGGCAAACCCACTCCTAGAAAAACACAAATTGACAATATATTGAAATGAAATCGAAGTGCTAGAGAAAGTAGGCATAAACGTCGTGCTATTGCTCATATGTTACAAACTAAACAAGACAAGAATGACATAGAAAATAAAAATCTGAACTTACTTGAAGCAATGCATGATGACTCTATAACTTTGTCATAATGTAAACCAGAACAATCCATGGACATTGTCATTCAACCTCTTGTTGTGATAAATATAGATGATAACATTAACATTACAAAAACTGATGAACAAGTGCATAATGAATTGACTATTTGTTTTTCCTCTTCTATAAACTTAAATGGAAAATATCCTAAAAAGAGTGTTGAACTTGGTGCATCCCCTAGTTTAGTACTTGTCGTTATCCCTTTGACTAGTTGTCCACCTTCTATTTATACCAAGATTGGGATGTGGATTTGGATGACCTACTATAGGTTGACTCACATGTGCCTTACTAGTATTTTTTATTTTTCATGATCCTTTATGTGATTGCATGTGTGTAATGTGATTCCCTGTGATGCTTCATTTGATGTATAACTCTATCTTTTCTGCATTCCTCTATATGTACCTACATTCTTATATGTGTTGTAAATCTTTATCTTTTCGTTTGTATTGTGTTTTCCTTTTGGGGATGATGCAAGGAATCAAGAAATTTAAGTCTCTTCCATGTTGAACTAGAATTATTTATCTTTTTTTTCACTCTCTTTGTGTTATTCTTCCAGTTCTATGAGTATTTGAGGAATGATGATAGTTTTGAGCTCTAAAACAACATTGTAGCAAAGACATACTGACCCTGAATCCATAGATCCATTATGTATACTTGGGGGAAACCCCTCCCTCCTTTTTCATGCAATAGCTTTATTTTGTAAACACATGACTTGGCATAGGGTTTTATGAGGAAAGCTCTCATGTCTTAGGAGAAAAAATTGGCTACTTTAAAGCAGTTGCTCATAGCAATGGTGTTAGAAACTACTTTAAAGTGGCGGCATGCATTGATGAAATCTTTCAACATTTTGCATATTTCATCACATGATTTTATTTTTCCTTCTAATGTTTCATTTTCTTGATGGTGTCATTGGGTTTGATGTCCTCCAAGAGTGTGATATTTTTAAGCATACAATTTCCCTTAGTGGCATGATGTGAACGAGGCATCCCATAAGTGGCGATCTAATATTCTTGACTTGTCCTTTCTTAGAGACATTAGGCATGATGTTCCCTAAGAATAATATCTTACATGAATGAAAAAAAATCCCCTCTAACAAAAAACTATGGACAAAACATTCAAAATCATTCATAAAAGCATAGCATTGTGGTGCCTTATCAAAGTTGTCTAGAGGAAAATTTTAGTATGGTATGGGAGGCTAATATGATTCTCATTTTCCACCTCGTTGGGATAACTCACCTAGTGGATAGAATGAGGTTCCACTACCCCAGAGTGAGCACACATGTTATAGTAAAACAACCCAGATGTGTTTCACATTGTGTTAGACAGTCGAACCTTGATCCTTTTTCTTGGAAAAACAACCACATTCCACATTGTGTTTGAATGATCAAAATTTGATCCTTTGTTTTCCTTTATTTTTATTGGCCTTTGATAGGGTATGAATATGTATCTTTGTTATCACTACATACTTAAGTGTCTTGAATGTCTGCTTTAGTGATAGTTTGTCATGAGGGAAAACTCTCACTAAAGTGGGGGAAAAATGTAAGGTGAAAAAAAGTAACCCTTTTTCACACTTAGTTTGGGAATGAATAATTAATGATAAATAGACTTTAATTATTCCTTATTTAGGGTGTTGTAAAAAATTTTCTTACACTTTCAAACTAATCTAGGACTTTAATAATTAATTAAGGTTAATTAGAGCTTAATTGGCCCTTTAAATTCAAATCCAAGCCTTATTAATTACATTTTTTGAAGGATATATCCCAACACTCATTAATAATGTTGCATAAAATTTCATTTTTCAAGGTTTAAGTCCTAGGATAGTGACCTAGGACCCATTCACCACCTGGAAAATGAGTGCCCACTATGTCCTAGGACCCCCCTTTGGCATATTATTTCACCTCTCTCAAACTTGGTCCTAGAAAACTATGCTAGGACCCATTCACACAAGCTGGAAAATGGGTCCTCCTTACTTAAGACACCCCTTTTAGGTTGTGTGTGGGTAGGGTTTTAACAATTTCAAACCTTAGATTTGATGTCGGCTTGTGATATTTGGGTTTCAAGATTGAATCTTAATGTTTAGCATAAATATAAGCTTGTTTTACATAGTTTCAACTAAGCAACCTAGAGAATATTTATGTGACTTCATGAGATCAAAAGAAAGAGCATTATAAATAATTTTGAACTGTAGATGTTAGGGTATAGGATGCTATAACTCTCTTTTGCTCAATTAGGGTTTTTCACCTCAAGGAAAGAGATACATCCCACACCAAAATCTAGGTGGTTCACTCAAACTAATGTAAGTAAAATGAATATATGCATAAATGAAATGATATAAATGTAACAAACTGATAAAATGGATTGGTCATTAAAGTAAAACTATTGAAATGCATGTTGTTTGAAAACACATTGTGTAATGCAAAAACACTTAGAAATGAGTAGTAAACTATAACAGAAATGGATGAAACTGAAAGTGTGCACCTAAGATCTTGATGGAGATTGGAAATGACTTCTAGAATGTTTTTGATGCTGGAAATTTGGCCTACTAGGACTCATTCGCCATTCTGGGAAATTAGTCCCAGATCTAGGAAACTATTTTGAAGCCTAAATTAGACAAATGGGTATCTAAAACTGTAGAAAACCCTATTCAAGCCTAGCATTGGGACTCATTCTCCATCCATGGTGAATCAAACCACTTTTGAATTTCTAAAAATCCAAAAGTGGAAACTGAGGTCTCCGGTCTGCACTTTGGTTCCTGACAGGTGTCTGCCTCTAAGAGTCTAATTTTTGAACCTGAAAGTGACCTTTTGTTGATATTTTTCCTTAGCTAATGAAGAGATGATTTGAAAAACTTTTCAACTTGATTCTTAATGATTTCCAAGCCTTCAATGTTCCTAAATTTGGAAACACACAAGAAGAGAAGGATAAATGTTGGATGTTAGGGCATGGGGGTTTGCCTTGGTCAAACCCCTTTGTAGGTAATTAAACCAAAATGAAGAAAGAATGTAATAAAGAATGAAATAATAGAGTTAATACATTTCTATGAAGATTGATCTTGAAAGTTTGCAGAAAAACATGAATAATTTTCCCTTGAATGTCTTAGGAAGCCATTTTGATGACTTGCAATGATGAAACCCTAGCTTGCTTGACTTGATAGAGAAGATAGATGATGAATGAATGATAAGAGATGTGTGAATGAGTTAAGAGATGTAAATTAGGGTTTAGAGACTTGATTTTGTAGGAAATTCT
Organism: Sequoia sempervirens; assembly: GCA_007258455.2. Classification (NCBI taxonomy): domain Eukaryota; kingdom Viridiplantae; phylum Streptophyta; class Pinopsida; order Cupressales; family Cupressaceae; genus Sequoia; species Sequoia sempervirens. The sequence continues at coordinate 169,421,846 of VDFB02000015.1, read as the reverse complement.
CCTAATTTTCCCATAAATTAGATCCCCAAGGCCAACATGAAAGAATAATAAACTTAAATTCTAGAATTTCCCACTCGAAACCCAAAAAATGACCCAAATGGGACTAATTCATCACCTTGGGTGAATCAGTCCCACCTAGCAGGGACTCATTTTCCCAGAGTGGTGAATTAGTCCTAGAGGTGTCCTTTTGATAGTTGGAATGATGGAGAATGAGAAAATAAGGTTTATATGGTGAATTTATTGGGCTTTTCATCAAATTATGCCTCAAGATGAACAATATGGGGTAATAGGGGCCTATTAATAATGATGTAAAGGTCAATTAGGGATTGGGACACAAAATTCAATGTGAAAGTGTGATTAAATACACTTTAGAACACTAAAATGAGGTCCACTTAGCCTAGAAAGGCACAACATCCAATGTGAATGTGTAAGACACATTACAACACTAGATTAACATTAAGTTTATTTTACAAGCCTTCTATATTGATGTGAAGATACAATTAAAAACATTTTACATTGTTTAATTAAGGGAAAATGGGTTCATTAAGTCCAAAAAAGTGTGAAAGTATTTTACAACACCTTTACAAGACATCAATGAATGCTTGTTATTCAATTTTCAAGGGTCCAAAACCTAGTGTGGATGTGTAAAACACCTCACAACACTAAATCAAGGCATCATTAAGTCCAATTTATGATCAATTATTCCCAAATCAAGCGAGTTTCCTTTTTTCTATAGTACATTTAGCCCCCATTTTAGTGAGAGGATGAACTTGCTTCAAACTCACACTAAAGTAGACATTCAAGAGAGGTCCAATTGTACCAATGCGGATGGCCTAGGATAACAAAGATTGAGAAGGTGGTCAAGCCCCTAGGATCTAAGATCCTAAGTCAAGGTGATATGAGTGCAAAACGAACATGCACAAGGTGTAGCAAAACAAGACTTGCTATCATGCAATGGCAAGAACTAGAAGGAAGAGAAATGAAAATAAGGTGGATCAAGTTTTGATCATTTGTCAAACATGTTGTGGATTAGATCTTGGCTATTTTTCCAAAAGTAAAATTCATACTCACTCTAGGTCGATGGAACTCATGGCTATCTGTTGGGTGAGAAACATACGCTCAGTTGGTATGTACTCACAAACACATAGGTGGCTATGGGGAAATTCATGCCTTAGAATGGGCTTCTGGCTCAACCATATCAAAGTTATACCTCCTAATAACTTTAATAAAGCACCACAAAGGAAAAATAATTTTTGAGTTCTCTGAAGTAAGCAAAACTTTGTATGCTTGACACTCATAAATATTGTTAATGAAAAATAGTGCAAGGACTATTCAAAGGGATTTTTCTTAATTCGTGCAAGGTCTCATCTTAGGGAACATCATGCTTAATGTGTCCAAGAGAGGTCAAAATAAGTATCACACTCTTGGAGGGAATCAAGCCCAATGACTCCAAGAAAAGGACACATCACAAGAAGAAATAAATTACACAATGAAATGTGAGTGGTGATGTATGCCCCCACTTTAAAGTGGTTGTGAACACCAGTACTGTGAGAAATTGATTTAAAGTAGAAGAAGAGGACATGAGAGCTTACTCGGAAATTCGTATGCCAAGTCATATGTTTTTGAGAAGCTACATAATTAAAATGGGATTATATCATATGCGAGCCAACTTAAGGCACATCGTCCATGTCCCAAGCTTGCTCTTATATGTTCATGAAAGGTTAATGACTAGCCAAAGGAGGCAATGGCATATGACATACAAGGACAAGGCTGCTTAACCCCTTGTCCCCACTTAGTATAGGAAAAGGATGAGATGAAATGGTTGAAAGTAAGCATCAGATAGAGGAATTAGGTTCTCCAACACAAGGAAGAGCACCACACTCCTTGAGATGTTGAATTTTGTTGTGCAAAGTGTTAGATGAAAGTGGATATAATGGAGATACCCCTAGATCTTTCTCGAGAGAGTATGATAGGTTTTTTTTGTTCATGTGTTCATTGCATCCATGTGTAGGTGGGAGATTGTATCAGATACCATAACAAGCTTCCAAGTTAGATGAAGGGGGTATGTGTTTGTGAGAAGGATTGGTTTCTTTAAAAGAACAAAAATCCTTTTTAATGTTCTTTAGCATTCCTACATGAGGGGTGGGAGTTACATTTCCCCCATCACCACCATGGGGTGATGTGGTAGAACTAAGTTGAGTGAATGAGACACAAGGTTGTTTTGGTTTAGGTTGTGATATTACACACTTTCCCCTAAAGGAAGGTGTGAAACCCCAATCGCTACTGGAACTTGTGTCAGAAAATGAATCGTTTGTATATGACTCTTTAGACGATGAGGGTGAGATTGTGGAAAATCTATTGAAAGGAGGTGTAAAATCTAACAACCCCTAATTATCACAAAATATTTTTGTTGTAGGTGAAGAATTAGCATCAACTTGTAGAGGTCCAAGTTTTGATCTAGGAATGAAAGGATTAGGGGAATCGGAAATGGTGTGATTAGCGGATTGATAGCTTCATTCATCTACATCAACCGTGTATATCTTGTTATTGTACTCAAATTTCATTGAATGGTGAAGGGTGGATGGGACTCCTTCCATAGCATGAATCCATGGTCTCCTTAGGATAAGATTGTATGGAAGGTTTCCTTGCATGATATGGATAGAGGTAGGCAACATGATAGGTCCGGCCTCAATAGGTAATGTCATCATCCCTAGTGGTTTCCTATTAACATTTTCAAAGCTATGAATATGAACATCATTAAGTTGAATGAGCTTTTTGTCCATTCCAATTTTGTTTAGGAGGTCAAGGCTACAAATATTGGTTTCAAATCTATTGTCTATGATAGTGTTCCTAATTAAAGTTTTCTTAATGATCACCTTTATCATCAAGGGATCATTCTTATTTTTAATCTGAAGTGAGGTTAATTCATGTTTAGGTAATGTGATTTCTGATTGGGTGACTTGCATGGGATGAGAGGAGGATGTTACATTATTCAATTTTATGTAAGATTGTATTTTCTCCTTTTCTATTTGCAACATTTCATGAAATATAAATTTGATAGTAGGTGATAGTTGAATGAGTTTCCATACATATATATTAATAGGAGTCTTTTTAAGGCCTTCAACACTAGGCACACTATGTGGAAGAAAAGGTAATGGAGTAGGAGTGTTTTGTGGTCCCCTAGATGTTTGAGCCACTAAGTTACAACTTAGCTGCTTCAAAACATTGTGATGAGTAGATTGCATCAAGGATTTTAAGGAATCTCTTAGTGTTTTGTGTGATTCACGAATGGGAGGTGACTTCAGAAGCTCACTAATTAAAGGGGATCCCACTTGTGTCATCATAACCTCAAGAATCCTATCTTTATGGGCATGATTATCTATGGTTTTCTTGTCTTGTTTATCAATGTCTTGTCCACTAAGAGAGATAAGAGGAGAGAAACAAATAGGATTTTCAAAACTCTCATGGATTGGTTCTTCTACCAAAATATCTTTGTCACCAATAGGAGAGATATTAGGAGAGGAACAAATATGATCGTTAGGAATTTCCAAGGTTGTAGTCTATTTCACAAAAACACTCTCATAGGGAGGGGATAGGAAATTTTTCTTGGCATGTCTAAATATGCAAGACACTGACATTGTGTGAACAAGAATGAAAAGCACTTGTAACCATTTCATGCAATATTTCAGCAATGTAAACAATGTATATCCAAAGAGGCAAAATATTTTCATCCAATATATGCAAAGCTTTAAGAATGCAAACAATGTATGTGCAAGAATGAAAAGCATTTTTATCAATCTTATGCAAATTTTTATGAATAGAAACATTGTATATGCAAAAGTGAAAATTACTTTTATCAATGTTATGCAAAAATTTAGAAATGTAAGCATTTTTCAAATGTAAGGATGTTTGCAATTGAAGTGATTTGAAGAATGAATAGTCTATAATGATGTTTTTGGCCTAAATGCATAAAACAAATGTTCCCAAAACTTTCCAGACTTATAATATATGATACTAGGAGGCTTAGGAAGCATAGAAATGAGGTTTTTGATGCTATAATAGATAGTGAAAAATTTGGATAGGGACTGATTCGCCCATAATGGAGAATGAGTCCCAATAAGGGTTTTTTGCAAATTTTTCAGAAATTTACAATGTATTTTGATGTGTTTTATGTTTTAAGATGTAGACCTAAGATGAAAGTGGAAAATTTTAGAAAATTTCAATGATTCAAGATGCCAAAAATGCAACCTACATGTACTTTTCATGAATGCAAAAATTGAAACCTAGCATGCAAATAAATCTATGCAAACCCTAATGCAAGGTCAATGCAAGCTAGATCTATGATGAAGGACTCCAAATCAGAAAATAAAAGTATTCTAAATTTGGGTTCACCAAAATGAACTATAGATTTTACTTTGTAGGATGCTATAACTCTCTTTTTCTCAATTAGGGTTTTTCACCTAAAGGAAAGAGAAAGATCCCACACCAAAATCTAGGTGGTTCACTCAAAATAATGCAAGTAAAATGAAAATATGCCTAAATACAATGATATAAATGCAAAAAACTGGTAAAATGGATTGGTCATTAATGTAAAACTATTGAAATGCATGTTGTTTGAAAACACATTGCGTAATGCGAAAACACTTAGAAATGAATAGTGAACTGTAATAGAAATAGATGAAACTGAAAGTGTGCACTTGAGATCTTGATGGAGACCGGAAATGACTTTTGGAATGTTGATAATGCTAGAAATTTGGCCTACTAGGACTCATTCACCATTCTGGGCAAATTAATCCTAGATTTGGGAAAGTGCTCCAGAGCCCATTTCAGACAAATGGGTATCCAAAACTGCAGAAAACCATGTTTAGGCTTGGAAGTGGGACTCATTCACCATCCATGGAAAATCAGTCCACTTTTGAATTTTTGAAAATAAAAAAGTGGAAACTAAGGTCTTCGATCTACACTTTGGTTCCTGACAGGTGTCCGCCTCTGAAAGCCTGATTTTTGAACCTAAAGTGACTTTTTGTTGATACTTTGTTTTAGCTAATGAAGAGATGAATTGACCAACTTTGCAACTTCATTCTTAATTATTTCCAAGCCTTTAATGTTCCTAAATTTGCAAACACACAAGAAGAGGAGAAATTTTGGATGTTAGGGCATGGGGGTTTGGCTTAGTTAAACCCCTTTGTAGGTAATTAAACCAAAATGAAGAAAGAATGTAATAAAGCATGCAATAATGGAGTTAATACCTTTCCATGAAGAGTTATCTTGAATGTTTGTAGCAAAACATGAAGAATCTACCCTTGAATGTCTTAGGAAGCTATTTTGATGACTTGCAATGATGAAACCCTTGCTTGCTTGACTTAATAGAGAAGATAGATGATGAATGAATGATAAGAGATGTGTGAATGAGTTAAGAGATGTAAATTAGGGTTTAGAGACTTGATTTTATAGGAAATTCTCCTAATTTTCTCATAAATTGGATACCCAAGGCTGACATGAAAGAATAATAAACTTAAATTCTAGAATTTCTCGCTCAAAACCCAAAAATGACCCAAATGGGACCAATTCACCACCTTGGGTGAATTAGTCCCACCTATCAGGGACTCATTTTCCTGGAGTGGAAAATTAGTCCCAGAGGTGTCCTTTTGACAACTGGAATGGTGGAGAATGAGAAAATCAAGTTTATATGGTGACTTTGTCAAGTATTTCATCAAATTATGCCTCGAGATGCACAATATGGGGTAATAGGGGCCTATTAATGATGATATAAAGTTCAATTAGGAGTTGAGACACAAAATTCAATGTGAAAGTGTGATTAAATACACTTTACAACACTAAAATGAGGTCCACTTAGCCTAGAAAGGCACAACATCCAATGTGAATGTGTAAGACACATTACAACACTAGATTAACATTAAGTTTATTTTACAAGCCTTCTAGATTGATGTGAAGATGTAGTTAAATATATTTTACATTGTTGAATTAAGGGGAAATGGGTTCATTAAGTCTAGAAAATCATGAAACTCTTTTACAACACCTTTACAAGACATCAATAAATGCTTGTTATTCAATTTTCAAGGGTCCAAGACCTAGTGTGGATATGTAAAACACCTCATAACACTAAATCAAGGCTTCATTAAGTCTAATTTATCATCAATTATTCCCAAATCAAGCGAGTTGCCTTTTTTCTATGGTACAAACTTAAAAGGAAAGATTATCAAGGTTCTATTGCAGCATTCAAGATCATATCATCATTTCAAAGGAATAATGCATCAAGCATGTAGTTGAGCTAGTGTATTGATGTAGTATTGAAGATCCATTTGCAAACATTAATTTGTATCCAATTCAATATCAAGATCTAGATTCTACATGGCCACTTCATGTTAGATTGTAGATTTACATCCCAATACATCATCCAAGGTATCATTTTTCATGTTTCATGTTTCATTTTTTCATCATAAGGTTTAATTACCTAAACAGGGTTTGAGTAAGGAAAGCCCCTATTACCTAACAATCAACAATTATTTCTCCTCTTTGATGTGTGATTGCAGATTTTAGGTTGTAGATCAAGTGGAGAACAAAAGTTGCAAAGTTGTCAAGATTGAAAAGTTGTAAATTTGTCATATATCTTGCAAGATCACGAAAATATATCTACAAAATTAATTTTTGACTTTCGGGAGCTGGTCACTTAGGAGATAGAAGTGATGATATTGAAGAAAATAACCCAAAAATTAGATTTCGGAAGCCCTAGCAGGGACCCATTCACCACCTTGGGTGAATGAGTCCTTAGTGACCCCAAAATAGCACTTTTTCAGCAAGGTACACATTGTTTTATCCTCTTAAAACCTCCCTTATTTTTTTTATAATAGTTAGGATTGATTTCTAATTGTTATTTATGCAATTTTACTCCTCATAATTGAATGAAACATTACTAACAAAAATTGTGGTTCATCATCTTGTTCATTCATTTTGGTGAACCTATTTTTCTATGTTTCAGATTATAAGGACAATATTCTTTTGTTTTAGTTGTGCAAACATAAGAAGGCATAAAGGATAGTGACATCAAGCTATTTCAAAGGATAGTGATTAGATCACGCATTCCACATCTTTAAAATTCAAAGCAGTATTTCACATTGCATAGCTAATATAACTAGATTTTTATAGATGAAAAAATTTCAATTACAATCTAATGTTTTTGAATGTCAACCTAGATGTGCAACTCTTATGCAATTACTTCACATTACACAACTAATAACTAGGAGTAACTACCAATTGAATTTTCTTTTCATTGCATTCCATGAGATCACATTGGTTTGAGGCATTTCCTTGAGGCATTTTTCCAAATCCTCTAATAATTTTACATTAATTCATCTAATATGTCATGTTTTTTAATTTTTATCTTCAAACTCCTAAAAATTAAACTTTTATATGCAACTTACATATAATTCAATGTTAAATTCTATGTATAACAATGAAGTTTAATAAAATCAACAAATGAATTTGGTCTATATTGTCAAAACAAAACAAAAAAACTCAATATAAAAATCTAGTTAAAATGAAAAAGAGTGAATTCCACTAGCCATGATGGAAATGGACTACTATAAGCAATGCAAATGGAATTCATAAGCAATTTTTTGTTAAGTTGACATCCTCTATATAATTTTATAGGAATTCAACTAAATTATGTCATGTTTTTTCTTTTTTTTTCTTCGAACTCCTAAAAAATGAACTCTTTTATGCAACTTCCATCTAATTCAATGTTGAATTGTATGTAAAAATATTATGATTAATAAAATCATGATAGGAATGATTTATATTCTCAAAGCTAAACAAAAATACTTAATATAAGAATTTCAATTGTACCAAAATGAATATATTACCTAAGATAATGAAAAATGATGTAGAAACATCAAAATGTCTCCTTCTACATTGTTTAGCATGCAAATTGGTGCTGAAAAGGTGATGGATAAAGCATAATTTGATACAAAAACAAGTCAAATACATAAAAAGGAAATTGTAAGTCAGATAAAGCACAAAACCATACAAATGTAGAGAATTATGGGCCTGAATCATGGGTCAACTCCTTTTTAACTTTTTTGGAAAATTCAAATTTGGCACTTGATAAATTTTGTGCACACCAAATGTGATGAAAAAATTTGTTTCACTTCTTTTCATTTTGGCGAGAACCAAATGTTCTTTATAGAAATTTTTTCCTTTTGTAATCCTTGATCATAAATGGAGACATATAGAGGGGATAAAGAAGAGTGGGATTAAGAGGTAGAGAAGAGTATAAGACTATTTCAAGAGGGATGAAGATGTAGAGAAGGATGAAGAGGTTGAGAGGATTTTTTTTAATTAATTTTTCCCTAGACATCACAAAGAGTGGCAAATTATCATCAATTGTCTCCTGATATGTTTGAGCATGCTCCTACTCAATCATAATCCCTCAACTGTAATACATTAAACCCTTAAACCTAATCCCTCAATCCTATACCTAAAACACTAATCCTTAAAACTTAAAACCTTAAACCCTCACCCCTTAAACCCTAATACCTAAACCCTCAACCCTCTACCATATACCCTATCAATTAAACCATGAGCCTTAATTTCTCAACCTTAATCCCTCAAACCTTAATCCCTCAATCCTCAAAATTCAATCCCTCAAACCTCAAACCTTAGTCCCTAAATCCTCAAACCTTAGTCCCTCAATCCTCAAACCTTAAACCCTCAACCTTGAACCCTCTACCCTATCAATTAAACCCTCTACCCTATACCTTAAACCCTAATCCCTCAAACCTCAAACCTTAAACCCTCAACCCTTAAACTTTAATACCTCATCCCTCAACCCTCAACCCACTACCCTATAAATTAAATCCCCATCCTTAGTTGCTCAACCCTAATCCCTCAATCCTCAAACCTCAAACCCTCAACCCTCTACCCAGTACCCTATTGATTAAATCCTTAGCCTTAGTTGCTTAACCCTAATCCATCAATCCTCAAACCTTAAATCCTCAACCCTTAAACCATAATACCTTTAGCCTCAACCCTCTACCCACTACCCTATCAATTAAACCAACCCTAGTTCCTCAACCCTAATCCCTCAAACATCAAACCTTAAACCCTCAAACCTTAAACCATAATACCTCAACCTTATCAATTAAACCCTCTACCATATACCTTAAACCCTCAACCCTTAAACCCCCAACCTCCAACCATCAACACTTAAACCCTCAACCCTTAAAACCTTATACCTCAACCCTCTACCCTATCAATTAAACCCTCAAACCTAGTTGTTACGAGATAGAGTTGGAGTTTGAGAGAGAGAGAAACACCTAAGAGGGAGAGATAGAGGGAGTGTGAGAGAGCGTAGTCTAGGTAGGGTGGGAGGGAATGAAACCTGAGAGAGAGAGACTTGAGAAGGAGAAAGAGTTATCTAGTTATGATGGGGGGAGAGACCTGAGAGAGGGAGAGGGGGTGGGAGGGATATTTTGAGGGAGATACCTAAGAGAGAGGGGGAGAGAGGGAGTGGGAGACACCTGAGAGAGAGACCAGATAGAGAGACTTGGGAGAGAGACTTGAGAGGGAGAGAGAGAGAGATACCTAAGAGAGAGATACTTGAGAGGGAGAGAGAGAGAGGAGTGGTAGAGACCTAAGAGAGAGAAACTTGTGAGGGAGAGAAAGTTTTCTAGTTAGGGTGGGAGGGATAGAGTGAGCAAGAGAGAGAGAGTTGTCTAGTTAAGGTGGGAGGGAGAGACCTGAGAGAGGGAGAGGGGGTGCAAGAGATACAAGAGACAAGGGGTGGGAGGGATAGAGTGAGGGGGAGACATTTTTCTAGTTAGGGTGTGACGGAGAGACTTGAGAGATGGATAGGTGGTGCCAAAGTAGTTAGGGTCAGAGGGAGAAACTTGAGAGAGGGAGAGGGGGTGTGAGAGATCTAAGAGACAAAGGGTGGAAGGTACATAGTGAGAGAGAGACTTGAGAGAGAGGATGTGTAAGGGATAGAGGGAGGGAGAGAATTGAGAGAGAGGGGGTGGGAAGGATAGATGGAGGAAGAGACCTAAGAGGGGGAGTTATCCTATGGGTATGTGCAGGATCATCATGGAAAAAATAGGCCCTTAAGTGGCAAAAAATTCAAAAAAATCAAAGTTCTAGGAAACTTGACATAAAAATTTGAATAATTTATCTATATTATTTCAAAAGTATGTAAGAATGGAATTTGTAGAAAATTTAATGTAGTTTCTAAACTACTAGGTTTGTTTAAAAAAAACCTATTTGGTGAAAATTTGAAATTTCAATGTAGTAGTACTTAAATTTCAGGGAAAAATAAGAAGTAGGTGTGTCTAACCACCCTAACCATAATAAAATGATAATATTTTTTATAAGATTTTAGATATAAGTAGAGGACTCATGCCCGATGTGATGCATATTTTTTTTGTAATTTTTTCCAAGTAAATAATTAATTATGATTTTTCTTACAACTTTTAAAAATATAAAAAATCATATGTCGACCACCTTAACCTGGTCAAAACTTCATGAAATTCATTTTTTTCTTTTTTCAATCCTATAGTATGTGAAGCATAGAATTTGACGCATGTTTTGGATTCAAAAAATGTGATACCACTTGAAAGATATAGATGTTTTTCAATTAGCCTATCAATTAGGACTTTAGTCATATATTGAATAGAAAATGAATAATAATTACTTATTAAATTAAAAATAAAGCATAATTTATATTGGTGGAAAGCTGAGGATGTCCTTTAAAAACCCTTTTCATTTCATCAATTTTGGGTAAAAAAAATAGTCATCGGCCACATACCCATCATATTGCCACTTTTTAGCCCATCATGATCATGCACATACCCCTATATATTAAACCCTCAACCCTATACCTTAAACCCTAAGTATGGAAGACAAGGTAGAGAGTGTAGGAGAGACCTAGAGAGGGTTGAGAGGGAATGGGTATGTATTGGTTAAGAGGGAAGGAGGTAGAGGTTGTGAAAGGTAAAACCTCAACTATCCATCAACGATCATAACCCACAAACTCTAAGGGCTATCAAAGTGGTGGAGCAAAGAGAAAGAAAAGTCTTGTTTTGTATCAAAGAAGCTCATTTAGCAAGTTCCAAATTTTGCACTCTCCAAATGGGACATCACATTTGGTGCTCACCAAATGAGCTACTTATGGACATGATTTTCTCAAGATTTACCAAATTTTCACATACTTCTGGTCGTGCTAACTGTCACATTTGCATGTCTTTCAATGCACGTTTATTAAAAATTTATGATCATAGTAGGCTCTCTTAGCTATCTAAATATATAATTTTTTTGTTTTGATTAAGTTAAGTTTTTCATCCATAACTTCTCTTGTTATTGCCTCTATTTTTTGTCAAAAACCAACATGTGCTAGTTTTAGGATAGATTTTTTCTCATTCATCAAATCGTGAAAACAATTACATTTTTTAAAACTAGAATCCATTCTACACGTGATGAAAAAAAAAATTTGATTAGTTTTCAAAAAATTTAGGGCGAGGATGCTCAAATTTCAACTTTTCAGGATGTGTTCACTTCAAAAATTCATAAAATATTATATATTCATTTAAAAAATTAGATAAAAGAACAGGGATAAACTACATGGTGTTAGCTAATTTTCAAAGTTTGGATTTTTGAATTTCTAAAAAAAATTAATCAAAAAGGGGGGGCTCAGATGCTATTTGTGACATACAAAAAGGACCCTTTGCTTGACATGGGAATAATTCATGATAATTGGACTTAATGGGGCCTTGATTTAGTTGTTGTGAGGCATTTTATGCATCCACACTAGGTCTTGGACCCTTGCACACTAAATAAAATGTGTTTAACAATGTCTTGTAAAGGTGTTATAGAGTCTTGTAAAGGACTTTCATGATTTTCTAGACCTAACGAATCTATTTCTCCTTAATTCAAAATTATAAAACATGTTTAATTACATCATCACATTAATTTAGAAGGATTTTAAAGTAAATTTAACTTTAACCAAGTGTTGTAATGTGTCTTGCATGTTCATATTGGTTCTTGTGCCTTCCTAGGCTATGTGGACCTCATTTTAGTGTTGTAAAGTGTATTTAATTACACTTTCACATTGAATTATGTGTTCCAAGCCCTATTTAACATTTACATCATCACTAATAGGTCCCTAATGATGCATATTGTGCATCCCAAGGTTTAAATTGATCAAACACCTCACAAGGTTGCATTTTAGACCTTATTTCCTTATTCCTTGGCATCTAAGTTGTCAAAATAGCCCCTGTGGGACCCATTTTCCATGCATGGCAAATCAGTCCCATCTAGGTGGCACCCATTCATCATGTGTGGCGAATGAGTCCCATTTGGCCCCATTTTGACCTTTGAGCAGGAAATAAAGTGAAATTTGAGTTGATTTTGCTTCATGTCGGCCTATGATGAGGTATTCATAGGTGAAATAGGAGAATGGCCTATAAAATCACCTCTCTAAACTCATTTTTACATCCATTAACTTTATTCACACTCATTCTTCATCCATCAATATTCCATCACAAGTCAAGCATCTTAGGGTTTTTACATTGCAATTCATGAAGTAAGCTTCTAAGGACATTCAAGGGTTGAATCTTCCTCCACTGTTGCAGACTTTCAAGATCAAATCATCATGACAAGGTAATCATCTCCATTGTTGCATGCTTCATTAATTTATTTCATCACTTTGGTTTAATTACCTTAAGGGATTTGACCAAGGCAAACCCCTATATCCTAACCTTCAACACTTTTTCCCCTTTGCGTGTATCTATGTATGCAGATTTATCAAACGAGAAGGTGAGAAAAGGTGTGCTCATCCCATCAAATTCATTCAAGGTTTCTTAAGCCCTACTTCAAGCTTGGAGAGATTCTACAAGTTGAGTTTTGCAGATTCATATCCGGGGAATCTTCAGAAATAGAAGTATAGATCCTAAGCCACAGAATCCCATCCAAATTCCTCTATTTTCTATAAAAGGACTCATTCTCCATTGATGGTGAATCATTCCCATTTCTAGGCTTGAATAGTGGTTTACAATTATGAGGAAGGAATTTTTTTTTCACTATATCAAGAGGTTTGTTTGAACAAAGAGGTTTGAACGAACCCTCTTAGAGGTTCGGGCAAAGCTATGGGTTCGGTTGAAACCCCTGTTCGACCGAACCCCTCAACGAACATACAAAAAATTAATATTTTATTGGGTTCGATCAAATGGGGGTTTGACCAAACCTATTGAATTAGGGCATTTAAAAAAAAAACTTGTCACTATCGCACACACTAGTCACATTCTTTTTGTATTGCAGCGAACAAAGAACATGAACAACGAATAAGGACGATCAACCCAAGTGAAAAATGTGCACGATCTTGAAAGCCACAATTCATCAACCTTCAACCTTGACCTCCATAGTAAGCAGTAGGTTGGTAAACTTGAAATTGTGTTTCAAACTGCATTTGTTTGAAAAAAATTTAAACCCTAAATGTAAAATGTGAAATGTGAAATGTTTGAAATTTACAGTAGATTTGAAATTAAGTTTGTTGAAATTGAAATTACATTTTCTTGAAAGTTTCTAAATCCTTTTCAACAAATTTTACTTTCTATCATGCTTTGATGAATGTTCATCCCTTGTTTCAAAGCTCCAATTTTGGCACAGGCAGGGAGTGTTGAATTTGGATTAGTTGGTAATTCCATCTACTTGAGAGATTTTACAAACCCATTTTTAAAATCTATCAAATAATTAACTTGCCTTGTCTATGCTTCCACATTTTGCATACATTTCTACCAGGGCAACTGCCAATTGCATTTGCTTGAATGTTTCTAAAGCCTTACCTGTTAATAGATTTATTTGAGGAATTATATCAAACAGTTCATGTGCCTTCCACATTTTGCATACATGTCTACCAGGGCACTTGCAATTGCAACTACAACATCTGGTAAAATCCCCCCTTGATGATTTCATTGATGTCCATACCCTGTCCAAAGCTCCCATTTTTGCACAAGCAAAGGGAAGGTTCTAGAATTTGACTTTATAGCTGCCAATTGCATTTGCTTGAAATTTTCTAAAGCCTTTTCAACAAACCCATTTGTTGCATAGAGTTGTTTTCATCACCATGTTTGATAAAATATAATGAAATTAAGATATTAGTAACCATTGATGTTTATTACATTGTAGAATTCTAAAATTTTGATGTATCCTTGAACTTGTAAAATTCAAATATTTTATTCTTGTAATAAAATTTTCATAATGTTTGTACATACAATAGGAAACTTGGTAACATTGAAGAAAATCATTGAAACTTGCAATTTTATAAGGAAATTTGATTTGATCCCTTCTTGTGCATAGTCAAGCCTCATTGATCAATTCCTTGATTTTGATAACATTTAGAAGACAACAAGTAGAAAATGTGATTGGGATTATACGTATGTAATTATGCTTAGTGTTTGAAATTTAAGATTTTGTGTAATGGAATGTGATGCATTGTCCATGTTAAAGAGACCTAGTGTAAGAAAGATAGGGTAACTTTAATATTTTTTTGATACAATGGTTGGTGTATTTGATGTGACTAATGCAAGAGATTGTGTAGTGATAATTGACTAATTATTTGTAAAAGAAAGAAAAAGTTGGATTTTCTTATAAATGGATCAAATTTATAGATATACTGAGGATATAGATGACCTATGGTGATGTCCTTTTACACATTTCCTAGGGAATAATTTGAAAGTTGTGGCATAGAAATTGATGGGTAAAGACAAGTTGGAACTCAAAATTTGGGCAAATCCTTACCTATGAATTTGAAGTAGGTCAAGGCACTTGCATTTTTTAATCTAGCAATGAAAATTTAATGTTCTAAAATCTTGAATTATTTTTAGAAAGGATAACATGATAACTTTTAAGTACAATCTTAAGTTTAAATCTTGCAAGAAAGATAAATTGGAATCAAAATTATATGTTTGAGGCAATGCATATAAGACACCCATACAAAATAGTACAGAAGAAAGAGAAAAAATGTAAAGAATGCACTTGTAACCTATACTTGAGAGCATTAAAATTTTGAAATTAAACATAAATAATAATAGGATTTATAAATTAAATACATGTCAAGGCTAAATTATATAATATTAAAAAAAACTATTTTAAAGTTTAAATTTATATTTTAATTTTAGGGTAAATAATTCTGGTTGAATTTATGAATTAGAAATAGAAATTTTGAAAGGTTCCCACCCTTTTACAAAGACCAATAAAGAGACAATAAAGAGACAAAAAAGGATCAATCATATTGGCATGGAACAACAAGAAAAATATAGTTGTAAGTTAGAAAAATAACATCCAATTAGAAATACTCCACCAATAGTGGCAATGTATCTAATAAAGAGGGTTGTTTTCCAAAAAACATTGGTAGCTCTATCATTTCAGAACAACTTGAATCCAAAATTCTTCAAGGAACTATATCTTATTGTCAACCTTATCCTTTTCCATGAATGAACCTAGTTCCTTTCTAATGGAGTTTCCAAACTTGAGACCAAAGGGAATAAAGGGTTCCTATAATCTTTTGAACCTGAACCTTCTTAATATTTTTAAATTATTCGAAGGAATACGAAGAGGTGAATGTTGAAATTCAAGAGAATGGTAGAGGAAATGAACTCCAACTAATCGATCACTAACATAATTCTTGTCTCTACCAATCTCCTCTAAATTTCTCTTGACAAGACCTTCTAAATTAGTCATGTCTACAAGAGGACCAACCACCCCTCGATTATGCCCAAAGGGAGCCTCAACCAAATCCTAAGGTAAACAAGGCTCCATCTCATCCTTATGCATTTTGTTCAACCTTTCCTTCCTCTAAAATTCCGTCACCTATAAAATGCATAGCTAGACACATGACAATCCAGTGAAAACACAAGAAAATCCTATAGCATGGCATGTTGAACCCAAATAACCAAATTCAAAAATAATTTAATCTATAAGTATAAATAGTTTGATGGTAGAAACTTTATACATAAAAATATGATAAATGTGTGACTATTTTTATTTCCAATCTATAAAAAATTTATGTGCTTGGATATATAATTGAGATGATTCACTCATAATGTAATGATAAAAATTTAGTATGTATCAAAGAAATATTTCTGAGACATCAAGCTACCATTTTACATTACTCTTATGGAAATAAGAATATTATTTTATTTTAACTAAAGAAATTGTGTGTACTCTAGATCTTGAATTACTAATTAATTTTGAATTATATACTTATAATTTAAAATAAAAGCATCCTTTGTAACATGGAATAGATAGGTTAATTAATGAAATAAAATATGTTTTTATATTAAGAAAAATTTACAAATATATGGAACTCATACATTGAGCAATTGACTAAGACAACTTTGTATGAGAAATAATATGAGAATAATTTATATATAAGTTCTTTCAATAATTAACATTAGAAATTAATACTTGGCTCATATTGTATAATCACACTAGAAACCAACAATGGAAGATTGAGAGTCTCAACTAAGAATTCCACCTTATAGATAACATTCATACTAGAAGCCAACAACGAAAGACCAAATTTCATAAATAAAGTTCATGTGCTATATATCATGCCTTTAAAGGGGTCCACAAGTACCATGAGCCTTTTGAAATCCTTCTCCATCTAAATGCATCCATTCCAAGACCATTGGGAGGTGGGTAGATCCCAAGTTCCTTAATTTCTTGTAGGAATTTAATCAAGAGTAGGACATTGTGACTTTGGCATGTAAATTTAAATCTAAATGTGCATCCAAAAAATACAAATTCATAACTAAATTTAATTCAAAAATTGGGCCATCTATGGCCTTCTATAAACTTCTCGAAGATGTCATTCCCATAAATGATAAATTAAAAGTTAAGTTATGACCTTCACCAAAATGACATGGAATTATCTTTCTAAGATGTCATATTTGCATAAATCCCTCAAAGAAAATTTTTAACTAATTTTGAACACTCAAACAAATACATATATATAAATATATACTTCATTTATAAATTCTTGGAATATATCAATCCATCACAATTAAATTCTTAGACATCATGCATAATATTTTTGATGTATTCACAAAGCCATCTAGGGTCTCATAAGACTTGAGTAGGTGAATACCAATATGCATATCTAATGGTGGGGTAAATGGAGGGGGATTAGGAGTAAGTTCATATATATCTATTACTTATTTTGCAATCCAATATATTGGTTGGAGAGGTTGCTTTTTAATAGGAGTTAAGATAAGGTCTATTAAAATATGACTCACCATCTTCTCTATTCCTAGGATTTTGGAGTTTATCAAAATATCCTTTATCGACCTCAACCAATCTTTGCTTCAACTTCCAAATCATCCATACAATCCTCCCTGAAATATTTAATATGTGAAACATAATTATGAGGAAGATACAAATAATCCTTGACATAGATTTTTGTATCAAAGGATAATATGGTTCTATAATTTTAAACTATTTCCAATTTTGAAATCTAAATACAATCAATAATCTATTTAATCAAACAATATTCATAATTTTAAGGCAAACATAAATTACTTGAATCTTTTTAAGGTCTCTCATTAGATTCTACTTACTCTAGAACTTAAATTTAAAAAACAACATTAAAATCCACAAAACAAATTTCAAAGACATAATAAATTATTACAATATTATTTAAAATTTTAATTGTAATGAACATGTTATAGTAATAAATATTCAAATTTTAAATCTATGAAAATATATAACCAAATGATCCCTAGTTTCCATCTATCATTTGTGATGAGAATGTTGAATATTATAATTTTTTAGGCCACTCTTTAGGCACTAGTTCACCATTGTTAAAATGATCCTTAGTTTATTCATTTTTTTTTCATGATTATAAATTTTTACAATTTCTATTAAACCAAACTCAAAATAATGGTATAGATTAAGATTCTTGTCTTTATCCTACATTTGGGTCATGTTTGATTCTAGATTTATTATCATAATTAGAAGTTGTATAAATTGTTATTATATATTTTTTAACATATATAAAATGTATGGCTGGATTAGTGAGATATTTATAGTTCAAGTATGCAATATGAAGTCAAACTTTGTTAGATTTGATTCTTAATAAATTGGTTTTAACAATTCAATTTATAGCTTTATGCAATCTATAAGTTTAAATAGTTTGATGCTATCTAAACTTTATACATATAAAAATATGATAAATGTGTGATTATTTTTCTTTCCAATCTATAATTTTTTTATGTTCTTGGCTATATAATTGAGATTATTCACTCATAATGTAATGATAAATTTAATCCTCATACGGATGATTTTATATTATCTTCCATTAAATTCATCTTCTTTATGAGATTCTTATGGAATATTGATATTCTAGTGTGAATTCTTAATTTTAGACATATCTTAACTAGATAAATTTAGGTTCAATGAAGGAAATAGAACTTTTTTTTCAATTACATAATCCTATTTTGAAGTTCATTTATGTTAACAAATCCACCCAACAGGATTGAATCAGGGCCAGTTCCTGGCTAAACTGACACAAATCCACCCAACTTCCTTCACACTAGTAGTCTTTAACATACGAATCAAAAGTCGCTTTACATATTTCTGCCCACCTGTTGAATTTTTCAATTTTGACACTCATAAACCTTGTTACTAATCTCATTCGAAGAGCTGGAACAACCAATCTTAGAGGGATCCTCATCCATAGGAGGGAGAATGGAGCCATCAATCTAGACTCTAGTACTATTCTAGAAATAGTAGAACTAGAAGCTAAAATCCTAACAATGATAGCCAAGTTGGATAATACACAAGTTTTCATTTTCAAGGGATTGGGGAACACTTATTGGATGTGTATTATTTCCCCTTCACCACATTTTTATTAGGATTAAGAATTGAAATAATAAAATTCTCAAATTGGTATAAGAAAAAAATAAGCCCTTAGTGGAGGGGAGCTCATTTTTTTCCCATGTGCAACTCTAATAATAGATTTCTTAAATTACATGAGTAAATGAAAAGGGAAGCTAACAAGTCACTTGCATCTAAGATTATTTATAAGATAAAAGTGATAAGATAAACAACATTTATAGTTTCCTTCTAGGATGAAATAAATAATCAAGTAGAGACATTTATATACTTGTGAGGAAATCATCTATATTTTCCTTCCTCTTGTATTTACTTTCTTTATGAGACTTCAAGCCCTTCATGGATAAACCACTTATAGTAGCTCAATACCTTCCTCAATGGCTTTAAAGGTTAACCTTCTTACTTTTTAACCAAAATTTTACTAACATTCAATTTTGTGTAATTGATGTCCACTATTATCATTTTAATTCAAAATAATGTAAGAAATTTATATATTTATTTAAAAATTAAAAAATCTTAAAATAATAGTTTTAAATTAATTGAAAACATGGTTGGACCCCTCTAATTTTGTGGAACTATTTCTTAAAAGCTATTTTAGTTGAATTTTATATAATAGGCAAAGGAAGCCACATATGGCATTAAGACCTTCCTTGATGGTCTTTAAGTTAGGAAATTTTTAATTTCATTCATAGGTCTTGAGGTATTTTAAACAAAAGTTGTGTTTGGAAAAAGGTATTTGGTACAAACTCCCAAAAAAAAATGTTATATGTTTATGCTATTAGCATATGAAATTTTGGGCCTTAAAATAGCCACATCATCCCCATATTTTAATACAAATGAGACATTGAGGCTTTATGTCACTTATAATAGATCTACAATTAGTTGATATATCTCTATTTAGATCAATCCATATACCCTAATTTCTATCAAATCATAGGGTGTCAATTTCAATAATTACACAATGAAGCACATACGATTTATCATTTGCTAGTAGAGGGAACTATCTTATTATGCCATTAAAATAAAATATAGGTGCTCAATACTTTTCATCTTTATTTTCCATCATTACATTTAACCTTATAAGGGACATCTTCATTGGTAATCATCTAATTCATAAAGATAAATAATGTCAAACAATAGCTAGGTTAATTTTATAAATAACTTAAAGTAATTTATAACATGGGTAAACAGTAGAGTCAATTGCATAATCTATCATATAATTATCAATCAAATTTCATAGATCATGTCTATTATTCTATTGACTAGCTTCCAAATAAAAGAATCCTTATAAATAAATTAAAGTGTTCAATTATGGTTACATATTACCAATTTTACTTCTTGTAAAATGATATAATCAATAGACTCATTAGAAATTATATTTACAAGCTTATCATATAACTCATTTTCTTCTCTTATTTGTGCCTTCAATAATGACTGGATTGATTTTACATGAACACCAATGTTAAGTAATGATGTTTTGTGTGCAATCTAGTAATTTAAATTTTAGAACTATTTTAGATTATGTTTTAAATTTCAATTTTAGAATTGTTTTAGATTATGTTTTGTGTTCAATCTAGTAATTTGAATGTTCTAAAATTATTAAAAGCTCTGATAGATGTTGAATTTTTTTTTGTTAATGGTATGAAAATATTATTGATGAGTAGATAAATTATTACAACTGTTTTATATTTGTATTCCCTTTATCTAGATATATTATTTACCAAGGTCTCATTGCTCTTTTAGGTGTACATACATATATATAACATGGAAAATGCAGATCGTGCTCCACCTCTAGATTCTTTGTTTGCAAATACCACTAATGAGATTAAAAAATTGAGAGACTCATTAGCACAGGGTTCAAACCCAGGGATATATTCTGAACCATGCATGTCAATATTACATAGTTTAGAAAAACTAAGAGATGAACTTGAGAGGACTAGTGCATTTTCCCCAGATAGAGCAGATACTATTCTTTCCCACATGCAGGAATAAGTACATGGTGATGTTACCCTTAAAAAAATACAGGATAGTGTGACCAAAGAAATGATAAAAAACACTTTTTTTCCTTTTTATCAAAATGTATGTAAGGTTAGGGGATACCAGGTCACTAGATGTGTTGATCATGCTATGGTTGGATTGATCTACCCACAATTTATCATAGCACATGGTCAATACCCAAACAATGACCAAATTCCATTATATTTTGTTCAGCAATTGTATGCTGAGGTCCATTTGGGCCTCAAAGTTAACTACCTAGACATTCCACCATATGTTGGTTAGGGGCGTGGCAGGATTGTCAATAGGCCCACCTATCATTGAGCAGATAAACCAACCCCAGTGTTTAGGGAATTGGTTGGCAAGAGGTCTCCTGCTCTCACCCCAGCTCTAGCCCCCATAGTAGATGAGGTTGTTATTGCTTCCCAAAAGGAAGCAATTGGCATTGTAGGTGACATTGTGGTTGTCGCCACTAGGATATCTGATGATCATGTAGGTTAGTATTTGATGTCTAGATATTCCTGATCCATGCCATTTTCAGCATAGTGGACCACCATGGATCCTTTTATAGTGGCAGGCATCCCCACTCCTACACAGCTTGATGCACTTACAGGAGATATGGCATGCAAGACTCTGCATTGTTTGGCTAAGGACCTGTTGGAGGCATATTCCCACATTGCATTAGACTATTGGATTGATATAGAGCATGTCAAAGATCATTTGGCACATGGATTTCGTTCAAATCCAAGATCCCATCACTCTCAGTCGAGCACTAGTGTGCATTAGGATCCACCTACAGTTCATTCGGCAATTGCACAGGCCATGGGTTTTACTGATATGTTGATTGGTTTTGGTTCATCATCATCAATGCCATCTCACCTTCATAGTCCTCTACATTCATCATTATGGCATGACATGGGATATATCAGATGGATGCAGATGTTGATTCATCACTCGACTGTTTGGTGGATATAGTGGAGGAGATCGTTTCAGAGGACTTAGGTCATCCGATATCAAATGATGTGCATGTGCATGTTTCAATTCTTTTTTAATTATTTTTAATTTTTTTTAACTAGATATTCATGTAACTTGATATATATGTATATATTTTATTATAGGTGGACATACCTCATGTCACTCCTAGCCTTGGTCTAGATCATGTACATGATCGACGTGACTTTTTGGATGAATCTGTTGCCAGTGGACATGATGAGGGTGCAACCTGAGACTTAGAAAATAACCCACAAACAAGAGAATAATTTTATTATTCAGAAAATGGATCTTCTTACATGCAGAGGATCTCAAATCCCCAAGTTCTACAACACATGCAAGTTACAGAAAGCTACAAAATCACCCTTTCGCAATATGCGAGCTTGTCCACAAAAAGTTACCCAAAAATTAGAAACCTGCCCATAAATAGAGATCCTCTTTAATTTGGAACCAAAACAATATTCAAATTTGAGTTTAGGCAGTTTGGCACCAAAAATTTACAACATGAAGTTCAAATTTCAAAAGAACATTTGCAATTGTATCTTCTAGAAAGTGCGCCAACTTCCCGGGGCCATAACTTTTGATCCGGGACTCTGATTCGCGAACCGTTTGAACCGTTGGAAAGGTCATGAAGTCAATAACATGCTCAAAATCCGATATGCTGATTTTGGAAAGTTTTGGGGCCAATCCAGGAAATCTAAGTGCCTCAAATATAACTCGAAAGATTTTCAGGTGCAAATCTGGGAAACTAAAACTGCAATATCTTTCCACCCAGAAATAGAAAATAAAAACCATAAATTGGGAATTTCATTATGCTGAAAAGGGTATCCAAAAATGTAAAACATCAAAAAAAAACTTGAAATTTAACTAAGATTGCCCTTACACCACGGATGCTCTTACATCGGACACCCAAGGTAATTTAGTGACCGTCGCGTCTCAGATGGTGGAGAAAAACTCAAATGGTCAACCTCTACCTTAGGCAACTAGGATGAATCTTCAATAGGCCTTCCTTTCCATTTCACCAGATATTCTTCATACTGCCTATTCCTGGTATTCCTTCCCACACGACTATCCAGGATTTCTTCAATCTCCTCCTTTTCTAAAGTAGGTGTTGGAGTCACACTATTCATCATTGGAACTTCCTCATTGCCACCTTCGCTGATGCTCATCCGTCGGAAATGTTGAACACAGGGGAAATGTTGAATCCATTTGGCAACTCTACCTCATATGCATTCCCTGAATCATGATTCTTTAAAATTTTACAGGGACCAAACTTCTTCATCTTCAATTTGTTGTATGTTCCACTTTAGGAACCTCTCTTTCCTCAAGTGGACCATCACTTCATCACCAATCTAAAGCTTTCCTTATACCTCCTCTTACGATCTGCCTTAGTCTTATCTTGCATATTCATCTTGTTAATATGTTCTCTTACCTTCTCCATGTATATCCTTGATGTGTTCTACAAAATCTTTGGCAGTAGCTTATTTTTCTTCTCTTGGTCCATCTTCCTCTCAATTACAGGTTGATGCAGGGCTGCCTCCATACACAATGCTGGAATGGTGATCTACCAGTGCATTTGTTGTGAATTTTTTGTAAGAAATTTTTGCGGGGGTAAGATTAAGTCCCATCCATTGGGTTTATCTCCTACCAAACATCGAGTAGGTTACCCGGACTCCTGTTAACAACCTCTGCGCCATCTGTTTTGTGGATGGTGTGCAAAGCGAACTTCAACTCTATCTTTAGCTTCTTCCACAAGGTCCTCCAAAAGTACCCCACAAATTTGGTGTCACGATCTGAAACAATACTCTTTGGAAGACCATGTAGCCTCACCACCTCTTTGAAGAACAAGTCAGCAATGTAGACTACATCATGGGTCTTCTGACATGGAATGAAATGTGCCATCTTCGAAAACCTATCAACCACCACAAATACTGAATCATTCCCTTATTATGTCCTTGGCAAACCAAGAACAAAGTCCATACTTATATCCTCCCATGGCCTCTTTTGCATAGGTAAGGGCTGATATAAGCCTGTATTCTAGCTCACTCTTTTATCCATTTGACATACCCTGTAGCTTTGTACAAACTTCTTCACATCCTGTGACAACTGAGGCCAATAATAATGCTCACTAATAATGGTAATGGTCTTATCTTGACCAAAATGTCCTGCCATTCCTAGACTATGCTTCTCCTTTATCAGGTTCTCCCTCATGGAACTCCTTGGGATACACAATTGACTTCCCTTAAATAACATGAAATCCTAGATTATGAAATCTAGCCACCTTGTCCTATCCACTATAATAGGTTCCTTGCAAGCTTTCCAAGCCTCTACGAAATCAAGATCTTCTGCATACATTGTCTTAAGTTCATTGAACCCAACCACTTCAATCTGCATCTTTTTCATCAATGTATGCCTCCTACTTAAGGAAATGTATGCCTCCTACTTAAGGCATCTGCAACCCTATTTGACTTCCCACTCCTATGTTTCAAAGCAAAGGTATAACTCTGCAAAAACTCTACCCATTTCATATGCCTCTGATTTAATTTTCCCTTACTATTTAGGTACTGCAAGGCCTAATGATTAGTATATAGAACAAATTCCTTTGGCAACAAATAATGTCTCCATTTCTTTAATGCTTGAACTATTGCATAAAATTCTTGATCATATACAGAATACTTTCTCTTGGCATCATTTAACTTTTCACTGAAATAGGCAATGGGCTTACCTTCTAGGCTCAACACTACTCCAATGGCACAACCACTGGCATCACAATCCTTCTGAAACACCTTGTTGAAATCTGGGAGGGTTAGAATAGGTTGCTCTGTCACCTTCTACTTCAACAATTCAAAACTTTTTTCTGCTCCAGTACTCCACTTGAATTATTTTCTATCCCCTCTCATTGTTTCAGTTAGGGGTCCACAAATACTACTAAATTTTCTAATGAACTTTCTATAAAATTTAGCCAAACCATGGAAATATCTCACCTCGGTAGTAGTTCTTGGGGTAGGCCATTCTAGAATAGCCTTCACCTTCTCTGAGTCCATCTTGAGACCTTCTGCTGAGACAACAAACCCCAAGTACACTAATTCCCTCTTCACAAAACTGCACTTCTTCAGATTAATCAACAGTTTCTCTTCTCTTAACTTCTCAAAGGCTCTCTGAATATGCATCAGATGCTCATCCAACGTCTTACTAAAAATCAAAATATCATCTAAATACACAATAACAAAACTTCCCATAAATTCTTTTAGTACCTCATTCATAGAGCCATGAATATGCTTGGTCATTAGTTAGCCCAAAGGCATAACTAACCACTCATTACATGCCCTCTTTGGTCTTGAAGGCGGAGTCTTCCATTCATCTCCCTCTCGAATCAAATCTGGTGATATCCACTCTTAGGATCAATCTTTGTGAAGTCTTTGAGCTCCTCAAATAGTCCATCAGGTCATCCATCCTTGGTAGGGAAATCTGTACTTGATTGTTATCTTGTTTATGGCTCGGGAATCTGTACACATCCTCCACTCCCCATCCTTCTTTGGTGCTAGTACTGCAGGTACTGCACATGGACTCAAACTCTCGTATCAAACCCTTTCTCTACAACTCTTGAACTTGTCTGTTCAACTCCTCATTTTCTACTGGAGTCATTCTATGAGCTGCCTTATTTGGCAAACTGGCTCTAGGAATCAAGTCAATCTGATGACTGATCTTCCTTATTGGTGGTAAATCCTCAGGTACATTATCAGAAACAATATCCTGAAACTCATCCAACATTCCAAAAACTTCTAGAACCTTCTCACTATCCTCCTTACTCACTCTAGGAATCAATGCATAACACACACGCTCATGCTTCATACCTTCTAAAAAATTTCTTCCATCTACATAACAAATTCTAGCACTACTGCATACCTTTTCTTTGGTCTCCTTCAAGGGTTTCAACTTGTGACGAACCCCATCATTTGTCAAAGGAATAAGTGTTTGCATGGCCATCATGTATAGCTCGCCTATCGAACTACCACAGCCTCCCCAACAACATGTGACATGCATCCATTGGGATGATATCATAGAGTACCTCATCATGAGTAGCTCGATCTTGAACTTTACTAGGCACTGCTCATTGACCAAAACTTTGTGGTCTTTCTGCAACTAGGCAATCCGATAGGGATGCAGGTGCCTTTCCCTCTTTAGCTTCAACTTTGTGACCATCTCTTCTGACACCAAATTATTGGTGCTCCCACCATCAATAATGACATCACAATATTTTCCTTCACACTTGCACCTTGTGCGAAAAATTCTTCCTCTATTCGGTTCCTTTTCCTCAGTCACTGAGGGCTCTCCTAATCACTAGGGCTTCTCCCTTTCAGCATCATTTGAATGTTCGGATTGGGTCTCCTCATCTACATGCGCAACCCTTCCATGACCTTACGGCTATGCGTCGCTTCCTTGTGTGTTGTGGGAGATTCATAGGCTCGATGCCCTTCTTCACCCACATTGGAAACAGTTCCTTTGAAACCACCTCTTCGGATCCTTGTCCATATCTCCTCATCCTCTACCTCTTTGATCACCCTTTGTTTTGATCATGGTGGTAGAGATTGTCATTCCTTTGGCTTGGTGGTACCCACATCTTCACTTTTCTTCTCATCATCATTTCAGTTTCTGAAGGTCTTCCACTACCCCCTTCCGCTTTGACCTCCTCGTCCTTTTTTCTTGCCATCAAATCTTTTGTTCAACTTCTCTTCCACCTTCAGAGCAAACTGATACACATCCTCAATGGTGGTCATTCTAACTAGGCTTAACTCCTCCTGAATGCTTGGTCGTAGCCCATTAAGAAATCAGGCTACCTTCTCCTTATTGGCCTCTGTGTGACCCGTTCTGATGATTATATTGTGAAAATCTTCAATATATTCTTTCACAGATCTGCTTCCTTGCTTCAACCCTTGCAATTTCTTCAATAGATCTAACTCGTAGTCCACTGGTATGAACTGCTTCTTCAGTTTCTCTACCATGTGATCCCATTTGGTGATCTTTCCTTTTCCTCTTCGATTTCTTTCCAACTAGACCTCTTTCCACCAAATACTGGTATGGCCCTTTAGCTTCATTTTCGCAAACTTAACCCGATATGGATCCTCTATTTCCTCATACTCAAAATATTCTTCTAGCTCGTTGATCCAGTCGATCAACTCTTTTGGGTTCAGACTTCTAGAATAACTGGGGACTTCTACTCTGCGTCTTTTCCCAATCTTCGAAATGGCATTTATTAGTCGCATTTGGTCTTGATCAATTGCTTCTTCTTCCTCTTCTACATCTAAACCTTCTTCCTCTCCTTCATCCTCACTTTCCTCCCTCGGGTTTAACCCTCTTCTCAACTGCTCTTGTAACGCATCAATTTGTCTCTAGAGGGCTTCCAGTGCATCTCTTCCACCAACATTTATGCTGCCTCGACCACCTCTGGCACCACCATGCCTACCAGGCATCACTCTTAGAGGCATCTTTCTTGACCTCGACCCACAACCATTGTCCCGGTGCGAACTGCCTCACGATCGGTGATCTGTCCACATGCTCAAGAAAACCTTGCTCTGATACCACTTGATGAGGGCGTAGCCCGAGACTTAGAAAATAACCCACAAACAAGAGAATAATTTTATTATTTATAAAATGGATCTTCTTACATGCAAAGGATCTCAAATCCCCAAGTTCTACAACACATGTAAGTTACAAAAAGCTGCAGAATCACCCTTTCGCAATATGCGAGCTTGTCCCCAAAAAGTTACCCAAAAATTAGAAACCCGCCCATAAATAGAGCTCCTCTTTAGTTTGGAGCAAAAACAACATTCAAATTTGAGTTTAGGTGGTTTGGCTCTGAAAATTTACAACATGAAGTTCAAATTTCAAAAGAGCATTTGTAAATGTATCTTCTAGAAAGTGCGCCAACTTCTCGGGGCCATAACTTTTGATCCATGACTCTGATTCACAAACCGTT
Source organism: Sequoia sempervirens (assembly GCA_007258455.2). Lineage (NCBI taxonomy): Eukaryota > Viridiplantae > Streptophyta > Pinopsida > Cupressales > Cupressaceae > Sequoia > Sequoia sempervirens. The sequence continues at coordinate 169,393,984 of VDFB02000015.1, read as the reverse complement.
TGAACCATTGGAAAGGTCACAAAGTCAATAACATGCTAGAAATATGCTATGCCAATTTTGACAAGTTTTGGGGCCAATATAGGAAATCTAAGTGCCTAAAATCTAACTCAGAAGATTTTTAGGTGCAAATCTGGGAAACTAAAATTGTAATATCTTTCCACCCATGAATAGAAAATAAAAACCGTAAATTCAGAATTTCATTATGACGAAAAGGGTATCCAAAAATGTAAAAACATCAAAAAATTGAGAAACTTGAAATTTAACTATTTTTGGGTGATGCAAGATTGCCCTTACACCACTGGATGCTCCTACATCAGGACATGTGAGTTTTAAATTTTTATATATACATGTTTATATGTACATGCAATATGTATGCATTGATCTAGATAGATATTTAAAAATACAAGTTCATTTAAAAATAACTTTCATAAAATTTATTTAATATAAATTATATGTATTTAACACATTTTGTACACAATTTTATTTGCAGGGCTCAACACATCCATCAGAGTAGGACCGTTCTCATTCAGATGGTCATTCAACTAGGAGTCGACATTCATATTAGGCCCTGCACACTAGGTTTATGATCTTTACTACATGTATTTTCTTATGTGATGATCTTTAGTATTCAAGATTTGATGATCTCTAACTTACATTTTCTTATATGATATACATACATTTGCTTATTTATTGATCTTTAGTATTCAAATTTTGATGATCTCTAATCTACATTTACTTATATGATATGTACATACATTTTATATTATATGATATATACATACATTTTCCTCTTTACTTATAACATGTGTTATGTTTATACATTGAATCTCTTTACATGTATGTACATGTGTTTGCTTATGGTTACATGTTTACATGATATATGTATGCATTTGCTTTAAATATTCAATATACATGCATGTTTGCTTATTTGATGATCTCTTACAACTTACATTTCCTTATATGATATACATTTGATCTCTAGTAGAATTTTAGGAAATCAATGTCACTTTATAATTAAGTTCATTCATGTTGATCACAATAAATATTTTTTTTAAATGACTTAAGCAACATGAACCATTGAGTTGAGAAAAAAATAGAATCATTTTGACAAGTAACTTGAAATTCAATTCAAATATAAGTAAGAAAATTCAATTCAATTTATACCTCTATTATACATTTTTGACAAGTAACAAAATTCTAAAATTACTAGATATGTTGTGCATACCTATGCATTAAATAACAACAAACTCCACAATGAAATAACATGTTTGTTTACCACTTGATTCATTTAAACTAGGATCTAGTTATTCCATGTACACTGGAATATTTTTTTCCCATCCCATATGCATATAAATAGAAGCTTATTTTTCATTATTCTAGATATCAAATTGCAAGATTAATTCACATTTATATCACTTGGAGCATAGATTTTGGAGAAGAGGTTTTTGCACATTTATCAAGGAGGAAAATATTGGAAGACAACTTTTCATTTTTATCAATCAAGGAAAAATTTGGAAGAGAATTTAACTAAGTTGGTAGAGGACTTGTTTTGAGTCATCTTTAAGTTGAAGAAGAAAATGGGACAACAAAGAAAAAGAAAAAATGTGTCTCAACGAAAATTGTCAAAAGAAGAATAAAAGAGGGGTGAACAAAACTTGGAAAATTATCATAGAAAGAAACAACCTATACATGCTTGTTTCTTCTCTCTCTCTCTCTCTCTCAAGTGTGTGTTTAGGACTTTTATTAACACCTCAATTTTTTTTGCTTATAAATATATTTCCAATAGTCATCTTGCATAGGCATTCCCTAAATTCTTTATCATCTATTTTTAATTGCTTTTGTTCCATAGAATTCTTAAGTTCAAGAATCTTTTATTTTATTTGTTTCAACTCCACTTAGATAACTTATAGTCTCTCAATTTCTTTGCATGCATGTAAATTCAAACAAGCAAAAATTTCTCAAGCTAGAGTTGAGCCAAATCTAGATATTGGATCAAACGAATCCACTGAAGAACACATGGACCTTGAAGTTAGGGAGGAGACCCAAGTTCAAACGCTACTTGTTGGAGAGGGGTCAATATCACTTCCTTCTACTGGTATGGATGGGCATATAAAACTAGCAGAAACTTCTCTCACTTATAGCATCATGTCTTATCACTTTGTTTGCTTGCAGACATAAACTTCACTTATATAGCATCATCTCTCACTTTTTTTTGCAAAATATTTCGTGGCATGTAGGAAGGGCTCAACAAGCAGGAAGTTCTCATGCTCAAGTCGAGCCAAATCTAGACATTGGATTAAATGAATCCGCTCAAGAACACATGGTCCTTGAAGATAGGGAGGAGGCCCAAGTTCAAACAATGCATGTTGGAGAGGGGTCAGGATCACTTCCTCCTACTGGTATGGATGAGCATATAAATCTAGCTGAAAAGGTGAGGAAATAAATTTCTCATAGAAATTTAGATCATTTACATGAAATGGATATGGAGAAACTGAAATGATATGCCAACTAGCCTTATAATAAGAGAAAGAGGTCAATGACTAAATTTATAAATGGAATAATCAATCATCATTTCAATCATCTTGATACACTTGAAAAAACCCAATTGTTATCACGTTTACTTCTTCGTGATGAGCTCAAAGATTCATTACAATTGTTGGGTGTACATTCAGCATCAAATAAGAAGAAACACATGGGATTACAAAAGGATATTGTTCAAAATGTTAAAATGGGTTTAGATTCCATTGGGAAAGGATCTCGATTAGTGGATAAGGCCACTACAAGAAGGGTGATGCTAACATCTATTGTACATCAATATATAGCAAGAAAAAGAAAAATGTCTTCACTTTCAAGTGAAATTGGTTATAGTAGAACCACATTAATAAAATATGAGAAAAAGAGAAAGTTTTTGGATGTGAGTTTAGAAGGCAATTGGGCAATTATGTGTAGAGCTCCCCATTCTAACAGGATTGAAGATGTTGTTAGGAACTTGGTCTCAAGTTTTTGGCATGATCGGACTCTTCCATCATCAAATACTAGAGATGTTATGAGACACGGGATTGGACCTGGTATTTATGAAAATCTTATCAAACATTGGCTAGACAAAACACAATTTGAGATGTATATGAACTTTTGCAATGCATATCCTCATATAAAAATTGGGAAAACAATGTTTCAAAGGTTAAAGCCATATTATGTCAAGATAAACAAGTTTTTTGAAACTTATTATCGTTATCATATTAAATTTGATCTCTACTATCAGGTGTTTCAAAAGATGAGAGAAGAAAGATGTGGGTTTCAAAATGCACCTTCTAAACAGGCAAGTTTGTTCATAAAGTCTATATTATGTGATCATGCAAATGGACCTCAAATAAAATGCATAAAAGGAATTTGTGAGACATGTGGGAATTTGGCTAAATTTCCTTCAAGAATTGAGGATACTAACCTAACAAAGACAATAAATTGCAAGAGGTAAGTATTGTTTTTAGATATTTTGTTTGTTTCAATTTGATTAGATTGTAATTTGAATTCTATTTATGTAATGTTTCATTGATTGTGTGGTTTATTATTTATTCACATATTTTACTCACACAAGTACAAGTATGTAAAGATGCAAACAAATTTTGAGAAAGAATCCACAAGGTTGAACTATGTAGAAGAGGAGATTCCCATTGGAAAATTTACGAAAGATTTTAAAAAATTGATATGACCATACATACAACATTCCTTTTTTGCTAAGTGGAAAGCACAACAATTCCAAACATTCAGAGATACTTCCCCATGTGGAACAATTCTATCAGTAGTTGACTTTGTAGAAAATTACACCTTTGTACATCAAAAGGAGATTCAATCAGAGTATTACTTTTCAAAACAGATCACTATTATGGTTCATGTGTGTTATCAACATGCACAATCATAATTGGATGGTGTTGAGATTATAGATATCACTTTTATATTAGTGATGATAAAGAGCATGACACGTTTTTTGTCCAACATTGCTTTACAATATTTTTTGAGAATTTGAGAAGTAGGGGTGTAAAATTTGAAAATCATTTTGTATGGTCAAATGGATGTGTGGCATGATTCAAATCTTCACAGCCATTCTATGCACTTTGTAGATATCATAAAATCTACAAAATACCACATGTTTGGA
>VDFB02000015.1:169325229-169386990 GCA_007258455.2 Sequoia sempervirens | reverse complement strand
CCCACTCCCCCTTCTCTCTCTTGAAAGTCTCTTCCTCCTACCCACTCTCCCTCTCGAGCTCCTCTACCCTTAACCATTAAACCCTAGGACCCCCTACCCTTTATCTCTCTCCCACTCCCCCCCTTCTCTCTCTCAAGTCTCTCCCTCCTACCCCCTCTCCCTCTCTCCCCTCTACCCTTAACCCTTAAACCCTAAACCCTTGTACCCCCTACCCTCTATCTCTCCCACTCCCACCTCTCTCTCTCAAGTCTCTCCCACCTACGCTTGTGCTCCCTTTCTCTCCCACTCCCTCCATATCTCTCTCTCAAGTCAATGATATGGGCCTTCCATAAAATTTTCCAGCCATACCAGCCATTCTCTCCAACTAAAAAAATCCATGCAGGCCCATTAAAAAAAACATAAGAATAGTTAAAGAATACCCATAAGCACAAAGCTAACGAATCTTCAACTTCATTGCTTAAGTGATTTATAGCATCAGAATAAAATAACCTTTTGGGTCTCTAAATCTTATACAGTATATGATATGAATCAATTTCATCATTGTGGGAATATCACTGCACTAAAAATATTTCTAGAGAAAATAAAATCTAGGAGGTTCATAGGGTTTTAAATACATTAGAATCAGAATAGGAATAGCTAAAAAAGGAGTGACTCATAATCCTTTTAAGCACAGTTTATATTTTGAGAATACAAAAATTTGGAATATGCATCATCAAATTAGTTAGGTTGTGCAAATAGACCTCATCTTTCAACTGAATATTCTCAATACGTAGTTGCTACCCTTGAATACTGACTTCTGTAATAACAAGTGCTCCATAGTTGGTGCATATGGGATTTCGCATGCCTTCTTTAATTGCCATGTTCTCCAAGCGAAGCTTCTCGTTATCTTGCCAAAGGAGATTGTTTTCATGACACTCATGTTGAGCTTGAAAATCCAAGATTTGAAAAGCCGTGATTAGAAAAAAATAAGTAATAAAGTATGAAACCCTAAAATTTATCAATTTTGCAAGATTACTAGAAATTTTCAGTCATTTTGTTAATCCCTGGACATACTTTCATCTAGGTTCACCGATTCTGGAACCAAAACTTAATCTAGCATGGTGCAAGCCCCAATTGCTTACTCAGAAGCTACCTTTTCTTCTCATCCATGTGAGGGCACTCTTTGAAAATCCAGTAGCAAACCCAAAATAGCAATAAAGTCATAAACAATTCAATTCTCAATGGATGACAAGTATTGAATTGTTTAGTGAAAAATGGGCATACACTTCCATCTCTTGAATTTGTTGAGTATGCATGTGATAGTGCTTCTTTTTGGGATGGTTATCTTCTTTCTCATCACTAGATTCATTCCCTTCCTATTGTCATTTCCTCTAGACCTGCTCTCATGCTCTTCATCTCTCTGTAGATCCCAAGCTAAGACTCTCCACCACTACTGCCAAACATGACTCCTTTTCCTTCCAAGCTACTTGTCTATCTAACAATTCCCATCATAAATATATATTTACTTATATCTATAAACAAACAAAATGCCCCTAAGCAAATCAAATTAATACGCATTTCCACATCAATACCCATGTTTTTATGAATTCCAGTTGAAGAGAACACCTACCAGCATCAAGGAGAGCTTGGGTGCGGAGTTGTAGATGTTCATTCATATTAGACTTTGGCTAAAGGGCAATGAAACAAGGTTGTGTCATTCCAATATTGTTAGATGAGATCTCAAAAAAACCTTTTTGTTTGAATCATTCCTACACTCAAGTAAATTTCCCAACCCAAAACTCATCCCAAAATGCTTTTCAACCATTTCTAATATATATAGTTTTTAATTATATACTTTTAATATTATAATAATAATTATATATTATATTATATTATAATAATAATATAATTATTAAAATATATTGTAATAATAAGTATATTATATATTATAATAATAATATATAATTATAATAACATATTGTAATAATAAGTATATTATATATTATAATTTAAAAAGAATATAATTTACATTTATATTAATATTAAATATTATAAAATACAACTGGCAAAACAAAGAAATATATATTTAATAGAGGGGGTTCGATTGAACACCTTTAGCATGTTCTACCGAACCCCCTTTAAATCTATTTTTTTATTATATTTGAAATGGGTTCGGTCGAACGTTAGTCCAATCGAACCCCCATTCGACTGAACATTTTATTTTTGTTTGACCAAACATAAGTTCAACCGAACCCCCTTATTTTCACCTCCACCCTTTTAGGCACCAAAATTGCTCAGAATTTTGCACTTTGAAGCTCGATTTGAGAATGAAAATGGAGGAGATTTTAGAAACCCAACTGGTATCAGGTTTCCCTCAAAATGATCTATCCAACGAATACAATTTTAATATGTTTTGATTTTATTATCTTTTTTTTTAAGTTTTATTAAATATAGGTTTTTCACCAAAAATGAAACTCTCTATTCTACACATATGGAAAAATAGAAGATTATCAAAATAAAAATAAAAAATATGAGTACACTAGATATTGGAGTCCTTGATTCAACAAAAAAAATAAAAAAAAAATTGATACATACAGTAAAAGTTATTCATTATACAATCACGTTATGTCTTAATTATAATTGGATTGACTTTGAAACCTGATTAAAGAAAAAATATTCAATAAAAAATTATCTAACCAAGTGGAAGCACTAGATATCAGAGTTACAAATCTAAATTCGAAAGAATAAGAATTTAATCCTTTAGGGAAAAAAATTTGTGTTATATGGTGTGCGTCACTTTTTTTAAAAAAAAAATTCTGAAAAAACCCAGTTTTTGTGGGAGATGGAAAAAAAGTGCATTCTGATTCCAAAAATTTTGAAAAAAATATTTTTAGAATCTATAGACAAAATGTGATGAGACTCTAGTTTGCATCATCTTCAAATTCCTCACAGTTTAACTGCTATAGGTGCCCGAATGTGAGGATTTAGTTAAAAAAAAAAAATCAGTGTCTAGTTTGGCCAAAAATTGTAAACCACTATTGTGGGATCACCCTTCTATTGATTTGGATACCCAACTCCCCGAAACTAGTTTTGACACTTTCTAGCAAAAATAGGACTCATTTTCCATACATGGCGAATCAGTCTCAGTGAGCATTTATGGTGTCTTCTACAAGTACTCAAAACCTCTTTCTAACCTCTTCTAGCTTCCAAGTTCATATCTTCAACTGGGTTATTTTCTGTTTCAATTTGTTTACATTCCTAGTCAAATTGTTTGAATACACATTGTGTTTTCTAACACTTTTGCATTAGTTTAGAATACATTCCTTAATCTACATTTTCATTAAGTTCTCAACATTTAGTCACATCCACACACACACTTCATACCCTCCTTTCCATTTATTCTAATGTTAACAAAGTCATTTTGGCCCATTTTCCTCTCTTTCTAGGTGAAAAACCCTAAGGAGGAGCTAGAGATTTTGTGGAGCTAAAATCTTTGTTACACTATTCTATTTTTTTTATAAAAATAGGAACTATTTTGGGCCCCCATTTTTGAAACCCTTAATCTTCATTAATTTTTATTTTTTTTAAATTAGCTTAGAAACTAGATTTGGAGCACTTCAACTATTGTTCTTTCTGCATCTTCAAATTTTGAGCATAACTATCTTAATTTTCTCGTGCACATCAAATTTTCCTGATTTCAAAAAAAAGTGGCATCTTAAGAGCCATTTTGTGTTGCAGCTTGGTGCACTTACCCCATGGTTCTCTTAGACTTTGAACTTTTGGAGCCTATCACTTTTGGACTTGCTTTAGCAATCAAGTTCATAGATGATTTTGTCACCTTCTTTTGATCATCAAAAACTATTCTATTTTTGGCATTTGGAGTTCTCTTACTTCCCAAGATCTGATCTAGGGTTTTAGAACTCTTTCCAAACTTTATCTATAGCTACAAGTTCACTTTGTCAAGTTCTTTTCTCACTGTCACAATTTCTTCTTCCAACTTCTCATAGTCTTTATCTCTTGATAGAAACTTTTATGTTAGAACTTATTTAATTATTTTTGCTTCTTCTATCTAGATCTTTATATCAACAATCATCTTTAATTCTTTCTTCAAATCTCGAAATACCTTTTATTTATCCCTCATTTCTTTAATAATTTTGTTCTTCAACCTTTTTATTTCTTTTCCAGCACACATCAATTCTTCCACAAGATCTACCTCATCTTCATTGTTTCTGGAATCCATTTCTACATCTTCATTAGTAGTGTTAAATTCCATGAACACAACTTTTTCATTTTCATCTCTAAAGATATCTTCATCATCTTCTTCAGTAAAGTAGTATTATTCCTCATTAGTGTAGAAACTCTTATGTTTCCTCTAGCCTTTGAACTTTCTTTGAAATTATTTCTATCCATTAGTTTTCTCTACATTTTTAGAATTCTTATGGGGACACTTATCCATAAAGTTTCCTACTTCTCCATAATTGAAACACTTAAAAGGTAACTTTCCTGTATACTTATTGAAACCTCTTTGTACCTTCCTAACAAAATTTGCTTCTTTCAAATCTGATCCAACATCATAATCTTGATCAACCTACTTCATAGATACTCTAAATGTAGCCTCTTTCATTATATAATCTTCACTTTACTATCTCATCTCAAAATGCAGTTAGACTTCCATGTAGTTTAGTAAAATTTAAAGAATTTAGATCCTTAGCTTCTTTACTAGCAAATACTTTAGAATCAAACCTTTTATGGACAGATCTGAGTATCTTTTCAACAACAACCTTCTCTTCCAATTTCTCACCAAGACCTTAGATAGAGTTGACAACTTCATCAACTCAAAGCATGAATGTAGCAATATTCTCATCTTCTCTCATCTTTAGACCTTCAAACTAAGTTCTATAAGTTTTTAGTTTTTCCTCTTTGATTTTTTCATCACCTTTATAGATTGTCTCCAATTTATGCCATATGTCTTTTTTTGTTATACACTACACCACCTTCACAAATTTAGAATTAGTCAATCCACATAAAATAGAATTCCTAGCCTTAGCATTGATTTCACAAGCCCTCCTTTTGGCTTGATCCCTGGGAGGGTTTTTAGGAGGCTAATATCCTTCTACGACTAACATCTAGATTTCCATTCCTAAATCCATCAATTAGGCCTCCATCCTAAGATTTCAAAATGTAAAATTAGATCCATCAAAGTCTAGTCCTTTATTTCTAGAAAAGCTTTCTTGTGTCATCCAAAACATACTTTAAGTTGTTAGACTTCTTCAAAGGAACTTAGCTCTGATACCAATTGAAGGGAACAAATCTAATGAGAGAGGAGTGAACCAATAGATCTAAAAAATTTAAGAATCCTTAACTTTTACCATAGTTATCAACATATATTATTCTTCACAACAAACCCCACATAAACAAACAAAACATAATAGAATAATGCATGCAAGACAACACCAAATATATGTGGAAAAACCAATATGGGAAAAACCACAGTGAGAATAGCTACTTGGATCTACTGACCAAATCTAGCCTCACAATATAGAAATGTACAAGTGAATTTTACACACTATAGTAGACACCAACCTATCGAAGACAACAATCCCCTAATGTTCTTGTAGGCACCAACCTACTAGAGACACACATGCCCAAATGAATCAATACAATAGGTAGAACACCTGTCCTACCATAATACAATGATAAAGCTTACAGATCTTAGAAGTAACTCAAAATATTCCAAAGCTATAGCTAACACTCTTCCTCTTTGCATATGATTTTCTAATACTGGCTCACTCTCTTTTCTTCACACTTTCTATTCAAGTTAAACCCTTCAAACAAGTTTTCTTCACACTAGTGTAATTATGCTTCATATACTATACTTACATCACATCACATGCATCTAAACATTTGAAATATATACATTGCATTACATTAACACTCTTCTTTGTTGTCCAAGGATCCACAAATATCTAGGATGGCATAAGGTGTGTTAGAACTGCAAAATTCTAAAAAATTTACAAGTTGTTTCATACCCCTAAGTTTGCAAACAAGTCCTCATCATAAGCACAAAAGCCTCTCTTCATAATATTTTTCCCGTATTTTTCCATGTGGTTCAAAAAAATCCATCTAGTCTTGAATATCTCACTGAATTGTCCAAATCGGTGAGAGATGGTCAAGGTCTCCCCGACCCATGATGCATTTTTCTATTGATATATATTTGTTTCTATCTATCGGTAAGAATTCTAGAATGTCACACTGATCGGAATTCATATACAAGCACCTATCGGCAGGACACAACGCATTGTTTCGGCGATAGAGGAACATATCGGCGAGAGATCTTACATCGGGAGAAGTCATAGTGAAATCATATTGTCATACCGATCGGCTCACAAGTAAACACTTCGGCCAAACCATATGTCTTCGATATGTGGTCTTGCCAAATGTATTTTTTTCTCACCGACTAGCGCACTGAAAGACTTATCGGCCAGGCTAAAGGCTATTGGAACAAAGTCTCAACGAATGCACCTGATCTTGCTGACAAAACATAAAAGGATTCAATCAAATGACTATCGGGGTAAAGTTATATAGTCCCGCCGACTTGTATGTTATGCTGAAATGTTGTTTCATTGGTGAGAGAAAGATTATGTCTCAGTGACCAGAAAATATCATAGGGTATATCGGTAAGACAAAGTGATCTATGAGACATCTCCCCAACTCAAATTTGTCATAGCGATACATAAAGACCAAAGGGATGACTGTTGATGAGACATTGGACTTCGATATGACTGCAAGATATCTCAATGAGTGTTTGGTGAATGTTAATAGAAGCTCGAATACAACTAATTGCTAATGTTTGAATGTGAAATGATGTGTCTTTTCAAATACTAATGTATAAATATTCATTTTCGACTGTAAAAAGAGACACTAGATAGGATAGAAGATAGATTAGGGAATATATAGTAGACAAAAAATGTCATACTATGAGACTATGTTGCATGTTTTAAAAATATGGAGATATTAATGAAAATCAATTGATGTGGCAACGTATTTCTGGTGTTAATTGTCTGTTGTGCTTATTGAAAGTATTACTAAAGTTGTCTCCAAGATTGATGCTTTCTGGTTATTTAAATTGATATAACAAGTTTATATTCAATTTATCAATGCACATTTGTTGTATCTGTGTGGTTGATTGATCGGTTCTTTCAAGGAAAGATTAAATCCTTTTAATTGATCACAGTAATCAAGGAAATTCATCCAGATCATTAAGAAGAACTTGGTAGTCACATTCTTGCATGTTTATACAAGTTATAAAAAAAAAATATGCCAAACAATTTTAGTGTTTTCCATAAATAAGTTACCCATTTAGATTTCATTTGACTTCCCATACCCAATAAGGCACTAGTCTCTTCACTTTTTATCATTTAGTTTCATTCATTTCTTACATCTGTTAACTGAACATATTAGGATTTAGCTTTGAATATTGCTATACAATTTATACCAAATTTAGTTTTATTTGTCCGCTCCCATCTGCCATTGTGGGAAAAACATTTCAAGAGAGATAAGCATATTAAGTCTACTTCATTCATATAGGTACACCCGCCTAGGTCTAGAAACACCTAAAGAGTAGAAGGTCTAAATCTTTTGACCTTGTCTGTTACCCTGAAACGTACCAAGAGATCAAGGCAACCTCTTGAGGCATTTCACCTGCATTTTTGAGAGCTAACAAATTGGCGACTCCACTGGGGATTATTTCAGAATATCCGGTTGAAGACCATAATATAGAGACATTAAAGAAAGATTTGTAATTTGAGAAGTTTCAAAAAGAGTGATTCCGCTGGGGAAAATCAGAAATAATTTTAAAAAGAAACATTTTCCTACTTTTGGAAAAGTAGGTGGCAACTCTGGTAAAAACTTGATGAAGAATGGATAGACAATTTGTGTATGGAACAAAAGAATATTTTGAAAGGCAGCAGTTGATAAGAGGAATTGAAGAACTGAAAAAGAAAAAGCTGCAATTGGACCAACAACTATTAGAATTCTGCAATAAGAATGAATACTCAAATGCAGGCAGGCATTGGACCCCTCAAACGCCTGATAATACAATTGGAAATTTTTACAATGGAGGTGATGCATATCATGCACAGCAGAACACTTATTCACCACAACCGTCTAAGCAAGTAAATGCTTATCTTGTCCCTCCTGGACAAAGGTTGGTAAGTTATCAAGATTGTCAATGTGATCAATGTCAAGTGCAACACAATTCTAGTCCACTTGGAAATATCAGTCAAAATCTGCAGCAAGGTATGTATTGGAACCAACAATCTAAAAATGATGAATGTGTCAAAAATCTTTGGGAGGCCCTTCTTGACAGAAGAAGAAATAAAGGATAATCTAGGCATTATTTGATTTGCAAAATGTTAGAAATTTGTATGCAAATGCCTAGGAATTATAGGCTCAACGGACCCTTGTTTCTTGAGTAGTTCATGAAAGTATATTGGCCCAATTCAATTCATTGGCATAAGTCACTAAAACCGGTCACTTTTGACCAAGTGAATGTGCTGATCAAAATCATAGATAAGAAAAGGGATGAGGATAATTATGACATCATTGATGAAGATAGAGACATTGATCAGAAGATGCGGCCAATAGAAGATGAGACTAGTGTAAGTCAGAATGACTCATATGATAGCTTGCATGATGAATATGAAGATACAAGTGATCTCTCTTGCATAACAAATTGTGACAGGGAAAGTAGTACATGTTATGAGGGATCTAATGAATATTCTGATTGTGAAGATGAACCTATTGATTTTGATTTACAGCAAGGTGATTCTTGCAGTTCTTGTGGTGATCAAGAGGAAGAATCAATGGAAAATGTGGATCCATTTGATAGTGAACAAATAACCCCTTTAGCTGCAACTCATAACCATGAGGACATGATTGATGAACAAGAATATTGCACACTTGAAAATAGTTTTAATTTTTCTTCAAAAATATTGTGTGATCAAATAACAGAAGAATCTCAAATGACATTTGGCCAACGTGTGCTATAGAATGATTTCTTTTTTAATCCACTCCATGATGAGGATGGAACATGCTCAAATGAAGAGGAGAGTACATCAACATGTGAAGAGAATAACTATAATGATCTTAAAAATTACCATGTTGATGAATTGGAAAATGAAATGGAAGGGGATTGTGTATCATGTCGCAATGAGGAAGATTTTGAGGGAAATCATGTGAATATTGATTTACAACAAGGAGATATTTCCAGCTCTTGTGGAGATCAAGAAGAGGGAGAAATAATAGAAGATATGGAAGAAGAAACATATTCACTCAGTAATGAGCAAATTTCAGATTTGCTAACTCTTAAATACCAGAGATGTGCACGTAAGGATGATTTTGAAGTCCTATGTCTAGCTTACATTTGTTTTGACAGTGAAATTTCTTTGTGTAATGATTCATATGACTCCTAGTGCATTTCCCGAAATGATGGAGAAACCTTTGAAGTTGATCAAAAATCTATGTCCATTCAAGATGAGGTATGTGATTTTGAAATTTCTAACTCAAATGGAGAAAACATTTATTTGCATACCAAGGATGATAGAAGTCTAGCATTGGTTGGTTCATATATACATGGTATTGAAGCTATGATTCATAATCCAATGAAGTTTCCAAATGGTGATATGGAAGAGGTGCAAAAGGTTTCAGATTTGTTTGTCTCAAACAGTGTTGATATGACATAATTTTTTGATTCTCAAGAGAAGCACTTTGATGGTGATTTTTTAGTACAGTTGGGAGAGTGTTTTATAATACATAATAGTGAGAAAGATAATGAGAAATATTGCATTGAATATGCATGTACTTTGTATGTCGAATATAACAGAGATTTATCCCATGATGATGGAGAATTTGAACTGCAGAATGGTGAAGAAAATTTGGTCCAAGCTGAGCATGATGATTCTCTAAAAACTTTCAATAATAGTGACAGGGAAGATTGCATGAATATCTTCAAGAAGAATCTGATGAACTCAAAGCAAAGTTGGGTGTTTGACAGAGGAAATTATGGGCCTTTCTTTTGGGTAGCCTTGAGCCATCATTTATGGTTTGAATTTTAAACAGTGATAGCTCAAGATAGATGAAGTTAAAACACAGAGGATTAAGGGTTGCCAGTGCATGGACAACTCTTGATAATCCCCTTAAAAATTATTTTCCATGTGTAGTAGTTTAGGGTTTTGTTCATCTCCATTTCACATTCATTTCCATTTCCACTCATTCCATCTTGCTCATGGGTCCATCATCTTGAGTCTGGTCTACTCACCCAAAAATCTAGATCCTTGCAATGATTTCACAACCATTCATCCCCAAACGGAGCCACTATTAGAACTATAAAATTCTAAAAAATTTACAAGTTGTTTCATACCCCTGAGTTTCCAAATGAGTCCTCATCATAAGCACAAAATCCTCTCTTCATAACATTTTTCTCATATTTTGCTATGTGGTTCCAAAAAATCCATCTAGTCTTGAATATCTCACTGAATTGTCCAAATCGGCAAGAGATGGTCAAGGTCTCCCTGACCCATGATGCATTTTTCTATTGATATATATTTGTTTCTATCTATCGGCAAGACTTCTGGAATGTCACATCGATCGGAATTCATCTACAAGCACCTATCGGCAGGACACAACGCATTGTTTCAGCGACAGAGGAACATATCAGCAAGAGATCTTACATCGGGAGGAGTCATAGTAAAATCATATTATCATATCGATTGGCTCACGAGTAAACACTTTGGCCAAACCATATGTCTTTGGTATGTGGTCTTGCTGAATGCATATTGTCTCACCGACTAGCGCACCGAAAGACTTATCGGCCAGACTAAAGGCTATAGGAACAAAGTCTCAGTGAATGCACCCAGTCTTGCCAACAAAGCATAAAAGGATTCAATCAAATGACTATCAAGGTAAAGTTATATAGTCCCGCTGACCCCTATGTTACGTCGAAATGTTGTTTCATCAGTGAGAAAGATTATGTCTCAACGACCAAAAAATATCACGGGGTATATCGGTAAGACAGAGCAATCTATGAGACGTCTCCCCGACTCAAATTTGTCACAGCAATACATAAATACCAAAGGGATGACTGTCGATGAGACATTGGACTTTAGTATGACTGCAGGATATCTCAGCGAGTGTTTGGCAAATGTTAATAGAAGCTCGAATACAATTGATCACTGACGTTTGAATGCGAAACGATGTGTCTTTTCAAATACTGATGTATAAATATTCATTTTTGACTGTAAAAAGAGACAGTAGATAGGATAGAAGATAGATTAGGGAAGATACAGTAGATAAAAAATTTCATACTATGAGACTATGTTGCATGTTTTAAAAATATGGAGATATTAATGAAAATCAGTTGATGTGGCAACATATTTCTGGTGTCAATTGTCTGTTGTGCTTATTGAAAGTATTACTAAAGTTGTCTCCAAGATTGATGCTTTCTGGTTATTTAAATTGATGTAACAAGTTTATATTCAATTTATCAGTGCACATTTGTTGTATCTGTGTGGTTGATTGATCAGTTCTTTCAAGGAAAGATTAAATCTTTTTAATTGATCACAGTAATCAGGGAAATTCATCTAGATCATTAAGAAGAACTTGGTAGTCACATTCTTGCATGTTTATACAAGTTATAAACAAAAACATATGCCAAACAATTTGAGTGTTTTCCATAAATAAGTTACCCATTTAGATTTCATTTGACTCCTCATACCCAATAAGGCACTAGTCTTTGCACTTTTTATCATTTAGTTTCATTCATTTCTTACATCTGTTAACTAAACATATTAGGATTTAGCTTTGAATATTGCTATACAATTTATAACAAATTTAATTTTATTTGTCCACTCCCATCTGCCATTGTGGGAAAAACATTTCAAGAGAGATAAGCACATTAAGTCTGCTTCATTCATATAGGTACACCCACCTAGGTCTAGCAGCACCTAAAGAGTAGAAGGTCTAAATCTTTTGACCTTGTCTGTTACCCTGAAACGTACCAAGAGATTGGCAACCTCTTGAGGCATTTCGCCTACGTTTTTGAGAGCTAACAAAGTGGACCTAAATTCAATTTACATGAAACATGTAGTAAGTCAGTCTAATTTCAATTTTCTTGTTGCCAAAGAACATGATGTCATGTGCTACCACAAGAACCTTAACTAGGTCATATCCCAATACTACACACAAGATTTGAATTCCACATACTACTAGCCATTATTGTACATGTCTTGAACTTGAACATATTGACAAATAGGAACATAGGACCTTCAATCACTCCAAACTTCTTGCACATTGAACATATCCTCCAAAAAATCAAGAAATTGATATAATTAGTGTAGACATACTCTCCTTCCAAACTGTATGGAAAAACTACATTTATGAAAGAAATTATTAACCACATTTGCATTTCTAGAGAAATATCTCTACCCAAAAGATATCCTTTTGTATACTTTCAAACCACCACAATCATACTGACTACATACTCTACATGGCATATTGAGCATATAGTACACACCAACTCATGGAAGTCAGTCACTCCTCAATAAAACTTGATTTAGTGATATGATTGATGAGACAAGTTCTCTCTGATAAACACCTCCAGATATACAACATGCATATACTACAAGGAAATATAATGATAATTAAGTACTACAATATTTTTGATTCACGATAGCCTTGACATCTAAGACATTTTTGGAAGCCTTGACATCCTTTGATATCAATGACAACCTATATTCAACAAATCTACTTGGAGCTTCTATCCAAATCCACCTGTAGACACATAAAAATGACCTAGGCCTGCAAGCTCTATTTTCGTCATATTTCTTCCTAGTATAATTAAAATGTTTAATTATGTCCTTTGGTCCACCTTCTTCTATTAATTAAATAATTCATAATTATTTAATTAATTCATGCCTTTTATTCCTCTTGATCATTTAAATAAATAAATTATATTTATTTCTTTAAAGACATCACTAATTCTTTAATGTCTTTCCTTAATTAAATAAATTCCTAAATTTATTTAATTATCTTGGTGCATTAATTCTTCTCGGTTATTTAAACAAATAAACTTTATTTATTTATTCAAATACGTCATTAATTTCTAATATATTCTCATAATTAAATAAATTCTTTAATTTATTGAATTATTATCCGCCTTGGCATTTTCCCCATTTTAAATAAAATTATTTATTTAAAATGGTCTCACTTTCTAATTCTCCTCTTTTAATAAATAATTCAAATTAATTATTTACGGTCACATGACCCCACCCTTTTGAATTAAATTAATTTTTAATTCAAAATAGCAATTTTTCTTTCATAAATCAAGTAATTTCTAAAATTATTTGATTTTCTAGCTATCTCTTTTTGGGTGCCATCTTTATCTCTTTGTCACATGTATTTTCAACCCTTGATTTGATTTTCTCAAATCAAATCTTGTCCATTTATTTCAAATTTACATTAACCCTAATTGTGGGTTGTCACATTCAATTCTAACCATTGATCTTAGGGCATTTTTTAACTTTTAATCTTGGCCATTCATCCAAAATCACATTTTCTATAAAATGGCAATTTTTGTCTCATTTTCACATCTCTTGCAATATAATCTCATGAACATCTCGTAGTCTCTTGGAATTTTGGCATCTTGACATCTTGGCATTCATAGGGTCTTTTAGACACACTTTAGGCTTGCTTACTAGTTGCATAGTTGCATAGTGTAGCATTTGTGATCAAATCCTTCAACATTTGATTAGGTCTTGCCATTGTCATAGGTTGCTCACATAAAATATGAGGGAAAACTACATATTGCAACAAATACAGAAGGTGTAATGAAGGTCAATCATGGAGGTTCAAGACATTTGGTAGTATTGTTCTTGTTTTCATGTTAATTCTTCCTTTGTGCTTCATTATTTACTTTGGGTTTCTAATTATTTATGAACTAATCTACTAACCTGAATATTTCTGATAGTTACATTGGTGAGCCCAATGCCAAAATCACATTTTTTTGTAGATTTTCACACGGTTTTTTTTATGTTTTTGTAGGTGCAAGTACGGAATACTACATTTGTAGTTTTCTAAGCCGCAAACATTTTGTTGTGATGCATTTGCTCTGCATAGTGACACATCTATCATCTCGAGATGCATTTGACTGATAGAAAGCCGCATTTGATATTTTGCGACACATCTGAGGACCTGAATGATGCATTTGCAGACCGAGATGCATCTGCTACGCAAAACAACACATCTAACTAGTAAATTCTAGTGTACGGACCCAATATGCATTTGCTTTACAAAGTGACACATTGGTCTAGTAAAATTTATTTTTGGGTTTTTTCCAAAAAAATTCAGATTTCTCATTTCAAGTTAGTAGTTTAGAGGTTTTTGTAGGTTACTAATCTACTATTGCAGTGTGTGGCTTTGAATTTTTGTGGGTCCAAGGAATCTTTTTAGACTACTAATAAGTGGTTTTGTAAGTTCAAATGTCCAAGCATGTTATTTTGAAACCTCTCGTGTTTGTTTTAGATTAGAAAAACACTTCCATTGGTGCTTTAAAAAGAAAATTTGCTTGTCTCATTTAGACTTAATTAGGAGGTTAAATAACTTTTCTTGATTGTGCTTGAGGGTGGTAGGTGATTATGTTCTCACCTTGTGCAAACTAGGTGATCAGAAAGCCAAACCCATCTATTTTGCATTTTTGAACCTTAGAGGGACCTACCTCAAAAGAGGGAATGGCTCCAACTGGTTTTTCTCTTGAGCTGGTATATAAATGGATGAGTCTAAATTTTCAAGTCCTCATGGTATGTAGGCCTTAGCCGTGTATTGCAATTCGAAAATGGGTACCAACCTTTTTCTTTTAAAAGGTGTAAGAGCCCCTAGTAGATTGTTTAAAGCCTTAAGTGGCTTGCTATATGCTTGTGAGGTACTGTGTCCCCAAGTATTTATGAGAACCCTTTTGTTTAGTGGCTAAAATCCCATCTATTTTCTAGTGCAACAATGGTCGTTGTGAACGCATCCACATTCTCGTGGTTCTTAGTAGAGATGATCAGCCTACCATAGGAGATTTATGGGGGTTGGAAGCTTGGTTGACCTAAGAAGTGAGTGAACTATAAGGGGAAGCCTATGTGGCCAAGCTTCTAGATTCATCTGCTAAGAATAAGTGCGGTTGGGGAAACCCACATGGAATCTAGCAAATATAGTCCTTGCCTAACCTAGGGTTGTACTTGTCTTCTTGGTGCATGTTTTTGCCAAGTGTTTTCTAAAACATTTAAACAAACAAACACCATTTCACAGACCTAGAAACAAACATTCAACTTTAAACAATCTAAATTTTTTTTCAAAATTGCAAACTTGACTCATTCTTCTTGCAACGCATTTGCTACAACGCATTCACCATTTTGCACTGCATTTGACACTTTTTGTGACACATTCGCTCTAATAAGCTGCATTTGCTACTCCTAGCAATGCATTTTCCTCCATTGCACCACATTTGATTTACAAAACACCGCAATTGCTTTATCGAGCCACATTTGCTATCTATGAAATTGTGATGCATTTTCCAAACTACAATGCATTCATAATCTAAAATGACGCATTTTCCTGGAAAAAACTAAAACACTACTACAGTCCAAAACCCAAAATAAAATTTTTCCAATCTACCATCAAACATTTCTTTCCAATAGCCTCGATTAAAAACTAGATTAGGGATTACTCAAATCCTTCATTATTTACATCCTTAGCTTGCATTTACCCATAGGTCTAAACTTGCAAAAAAAATTAGTGGCATTTTTAGAGTTCATCGCCTACATTTTAAGCCATAGACCAGTCTTTAGATCCTCATTTCATTTGCAGATTTTGGATTAGGAAGGCTTACCATACTTTGCAAAATCATTTCCTTCAAGAGTAGGTTGTCATTAGACTTATTCATCATTATTTCTTTTAGTCATTGTCCTTTTGTGAGACTTTCCAACTCAAAAGTCTAGTTAGGAAACCTCACTTTGTCATCTTGTCATCTTGTCCTTTAGTCACACCAACAAGTCCTTTGATGACCCAAATTGAGACACAGATCAAGCTTAGGGTGGGTGAGTAACCTTTTCCAAATCACTTAGACCTTTTCATTTGCATACCTTAGGATATTCAAGTCATCTTAGTCCTCACTTTGCATGTATTATTCCTAAAAATCCAAAAAAAAAAATATTCCTCATCATCCTTGGGCATTTGTCATTTCCTTTTAAACAACATTGTCACATTGCATTCCTTATTGTCAAAAATCAAAAAACATAGCTCGCATTTGCATCCCTTAAAATCCCAAAAACATAGTGTCATCACCTAGTTGTCATTCTTATTCTTCTTCCTAATTTGAGAAACTCCTTATAAGGTTGAGACTAGGCTTCAAAGAAAAAGAAGACAAATGGCTAACTTTGGACAAGGCGCCAACACTTAGAACTTCCCTAATGACATTAATCAAGACATATCTTTTATCAATATTTTTAGCGAAATGAACATGTCATCTTCTTCACGTAACCCCTTTGAATCATTCATGCATATAGATGAACATGGACATGTTTTTATGGAAGACCTAGAAGCCGCCACACAAAACCCTGATGTGGCCTCCTTTGTGGAAGATTTAGTCTTACATGACCCACAAAGATATGTAGCCATGCTATTCGACCAAGGGGCTAAATTTCTGTGTGGCTTTGACATTAAAACTGTGAGTCCAACCTCTCTTGATCACAATGCCAACAATAATACAAACAACATCTCCAACACTAGTCAACCCCAAAATAATGCAAACAATACCTTTGTTGGGTCCACTTCACAAATTTCCATGAGCACTACCAATGTTACCTCTAATGACACATCTAATCAAAACACTTCCAACACAATCAATTCTACATCCATTGGAGGGGCACCAACTATTTCACAAGCCCTGTCACAATCAATGCCTACAATGTCAACAACATCCTTACAATCAATTGGAGCTACCTTTGGGTCCTCATCAATGGGGGAAATCTCTTCAAACCCCCTATTTGGAGCTTCATCTAGTGCCATGGTAGCATCATCATCAAATCCTTTCATCGGGTCTTCATTCAATCCCTTTGGGGGAAATAAATGACATATTTTTATTTGAGGTCCACAACCAAATGTCAACACATCATCACAACTTAATACCAATACTTCCCAAGGGAAAAACACCAATATACCCCATGGAAAATCCCACCAATTTGGACAAGGAAATCATACTACACAGCAGATGACATCATTTAGGCACCAAAATATTCAAGGCCAACACATCCCACAAATATCAACTAGTATGGTTGGAGGACACATTCCTACATATGCATCACATATCCACACTCATCAACACATCCCTAACCAAAACTTGCAATATCAACAACACTCAAACTAAAACATGTCATGCATTTCATAGCAACACATCCCACAACAAAATCAGAACATCTCATCCCAAAAAATTGGCACTCATGGGATACCCATCACTCCCATGTGTGATGCAATAAACAATCCTATAATTGATGCTTTGACAGCTCAAGTGGAAAATTTACAAAAATAGATAGAGACCATGCAAATTTCCAATAAAAGGCCACACATGTTGTATGACCTATGTCCATATCCTTTTGACACAAGTCTATACATGCCACCATTCCCTCCTAGATAAATGGTGCCAAACTTCACTAAATACAAGGGAAAGACAAACCCTCTTTAACACATTCAAGAATTCACAACCAATTGTCTAACATTGCCTATGAACATACTTATTTGATGAGACTCTTCCCTAAGAGTCTTGTAGGCCCTTCACTTGAATGGTTTTCCACTTTACAAAAGGGAATAAAATAATGGGATGAACTTGTAGATAAATTTGTGTAAAATTATGCTTATAACATTGACACAAATGTTTCCATCACCAACCTATGCACACTTACAAAAGAAGAAGTTGGTGAGAATTTCATTCCATTCTTTCAAAGATGGAGAAGTCTAGCAATTCATTGTCATATTGACATACCTGAGAAAGAAAAAGTTGGCATGTTTGTCCAAACCCTCCTAGGACCATTGAAGTATGGCTTATAATTCCACTGTTGCACAACCTTCACAGACTTAGTTGAAAATGGTTTCCAACTTGAAAATGCCCTTATAGCTAAAGGAGAACTAAAATATGGCCCTAAAAACACAAACACAAACCCACCTATAGACAAAGGAAAATATTGGGTTGATAATAAACACATTACCAATGATGGCATTGTGGATGCAAAGGCAATAAACACAATGGATCTTGTGCTTACTCTTAAAGGAACTCCACCACAAAATACACCAATGACTATACCAACACCTACTACTAATGCCATTCAAAATAGTCACAACAACCAAAATAGTCAAAACCAAGGGCAACCACAACAAACCAAATAATTCCCAAAGAGATGCACATATGCTTCCTTGGGTGAACCAATTGAAGATGTCCTTAAGAAGCTCCTTCAAAATGGTGTTATCACACTAGAAAACCCTAAGCCATATGACCCAAGACAATTTAAACCATCATGGTGGGATGAAAATTCTTTTTGTGATTACCACCGCACTAAAGGGCATAAAACCTCATCTTGTTGACAACTACAAAATATGGTACAAGGCCTCATTGAAAATCGCACAATTGAACTGGGAGTACAACAATTTTCATCAAACACAGACCATATTATTCACAAAAACCCACTGTAGGACCATCATTCAAATAATCCCTCAATGTCAGGTCCCAAGACTAATAATAATCATGCCAATTATACTTGCACCGCCTTCGACTATTCTAGTGGATCCATTATAAATCATGTTCGAGTTGTTGATGAATACACCAATACCATTACTGTCAAGAGAGCACCTAAATGTAATGTCACTACCCATGGTGGTAAAGTCACCATAGCTGGTCCTCCTCCCCCTAAGCAGCCAAAAACCACGATACCTGGTCCATCCGTTAAGCAGTCACAACCAGGTCCATCCACCAAATCATCACAACCTAAGGGACGGTTCAACCTTATTGACCAACTAGGAAAAAAACCTACTCATATTTTTATACTTGAGTTGCTACGCATTTGTCTCGTGCATAAGACCATACTTGATAAAACCTTACAAGACTCCTCTGTCCCTCATGAAATTCATGTCAACCAGTTTGAAGCCATGGTGGGATACCTTACTACACCCCATCACGTAAAATGTTTAGACCAAGACTATTCATCACCAAAGTCCAATCATAATGATTCTTTACACATTGAAGTCTTTGTCCATACGCATAGGGTCAGATGAGTTTTAGTAGATGGTAGAGCAGGATTGAATATATGCTCCCTAAAAGTGGTAAAGGCTCTAGGCTTCTCTGATGCTTGCATAGATGCTACAAAGAGCATTATTATAAAGGCGTATGATGATGAACGCTCCTCTCAGGATGTTATCACTCTTCTTATCCAAGTTGGGCCAGTCATTGTAGACACAACTTTCCAAGTCTTGGATCTTTAATTGCCCTATAACATTTTTCTTGGTCGACCATGTATTCACACCTTAAAAGCCATTCCATCCACCTACCATCAATGCTAAAATTTCCCCTTTGATGGCATCGAGATCACCATATATGAAGATCCTGATCCCTTTCAATATTGCACCAATCTAAGGGGTATTTTAGAACATCAAGTGCCTATCAACCAAAAAGCTCCAAGCTCCTCTTCTTCCAAATGCATTAACCCATCCACACTCACCAAATCATCCACGTCCACTCCTTCCACATCTTCCACCACACCATCTCCCTCTGTCCTGAAAGCTGATGATCCCAATATCAAGATCCAATACCAAGGATGTGGAGAGTATAAACTAAACATGGCCTACTGCATCACAAAAATACCCAAGTCCCCTAAGGCTTATGGTCGACTTTGTTTTAGAATGGAGCCTAAAGAGATCTTCAAAGTTCCTCCATCGCACATTTTTATAAAATGGGGTGAAATGAGCAAAGAAGACATCGATGATTTATCAACATGGATTTATAAGGACCCAAAAGACCCACCCCCATTACCAGTCTAGATATATAGAAAAGGCTATGATATAATGAAGGAAAAATCCTATGATGGAACTAGTGGCCTTGGCAAAAATAAAACTAAAATGTGAGAACTGATGATGCCTTCTCGAAGACCAAAATTTCTTGGACTAGGGTTTGGACTGCCCGAAAATGATGATCAACATACCAATGTACTTTCAGGTGAGTGTGAATGCTTCAAAAAGTGTCGAAAGTATCGAGGATTCCCTTACTGAAACTAACTCCCATGAGTGGGAATTTAGCTCCCAACAATCCTTGAGTGACTATTGCCTTGATGAATTGTTCCTTGAACCTGGAGAACCTACATTCAAAGAAAGATTATGGAAAATGTTTAAAGTTGACCCAACACATAAATGTGACAACCTTGAAATCCCAAGAAAAAGAGTACATTGGGGTAGACTCTTTTGTCCACAAAACAATGACAAGCCCGAATCATCTTCTGATCCCATTTGCCATAACCTTGACATATTTTTCCAACCATCCGAACCTAATGACCACCATTCAGACCCTTCTGAATCACCATAGGACTATATTATGTTTGTCCCTTATTTTGAAAATGATTACGAATCAAGTGAAGCAGAATATTGGATAGAATCCAACTAGGAGTTGGATGATGACAAGTTGATTTTCAACCTCTCTAAATCCATCTGCATGCTTTCTGTATCCTCCCCACCATTCACCAATATTTATGATGGTATCTCCTTAGTCTACCCAAAACTAATTGATTGGGATCAATAAGGCCCACCATTCATGGACATATTTTAGAATAATGAGGCCATTGAAGAATTCATGGGACTACGTGAGGGCATATCAAATGGAGACCTCAAGGCTGAATTTTCTATAGACCTAGACTGTGCAGTCTACTTCAGGGAAACTACGCCATCCTCTAGTCACAAAATGAAAAATAAAAATAAAACAAAAAATGACACGTATTTAGGTGAAAACCGAAAGGCACCTTCTAATGATAAAAAAAGTAAAAATAAAGGACATATTTGTAGGTGAAAACCTCTTCAAGGTGCCCAAGGATGGAGGACTGGACTTTCTCCTTGTGACCCAAGAAAAATTGGCAATGCTCATAGAGGACACCATGGAAATCAACATATCTACAATAGAAGATCCCAAAATTGTCCTCTTTGCAACATCTTTGATAGAGGAAGAGAAACCTGAATTTCGCAAATTCTTTTCAGAGCGTAAGATTAACTTTGCATGGTTTTGCATATGATATGCCTAGGTTGGATATAGAACTAGTCTTGCACCACTTTCCCTTACTCCCAGACGCCAAGCCAGTAAAATAGAAGCTACGTAAAATGTATCCTCAAATCGCCTTGTTAGTCAGAGTAGAGCTTAAGAAATTGCTAGATGTGGGATTCATATGGTCAAAAGACTACACTGAATGGATTTCAAATCTGGTACCTGTCACCAAGCCAAATGGTCAAATTTGCATCTGCACATACTTTCATGACTTGAATAAAACATGTCCAAAGGATGACATTCTGTTACCAAACATAGACATCATAGTTGACCTTACAGTAGGATATGAGATGTCCCTCATGGATGGTTTCTCAAGTTATAATCAGATTCGTATTGCCCTTGAAGATCAACATAAAATAGCATTCACATGTCCTTGGGGTACATATTGTTGGAATGTCATGCCTTTTGGTCTCAAAAATGCAAGCGCCACATATCAGGGAGCTATGACAACAATTTTCCATGGCATGATGCATAAGCTAATGGAAGATTATGTGGATGACCTTTTGGAAAAGTCTTTGACACGAAAGGATCACCTAAATGTGCTAGAAATTTTTTTTTAAAGATTGGAAGAATACAAGGTTTGCTTGAATCCCAAGAAATGTTTCTTTGGTGTGACATCAGGAAAATTGTTGGGATACATAGTTTCTCGTAGAGGCATTGAAGTCAATCCTGCCAAAGTGAAAGCAATATTAGACATGCCTCCTCCAAAAGGGATAAGTGAACTCAGGACATTGCAAGGCAGATTAAAATCTATCTGATGCTTCATAGCACAACTGGCAGATAAGTGTCAACTATTTCAGTATCTCCTATGCAAGGGCATTCCCTTTGTGTGGATAGATAAATTTCAAGAGGCCTTCCAACAAATAAAGGATTATTCTATTAATGCCACCTATCAAAGGAAAACTGTTGATTCTATATATTTCTACAACAAATTCAACATTGGGGGCATTACTAGCACAAAATGATCATGATGAGAAGGAAAGGGAAATATACTACATTAGTCAGACATTGGTCAGATATGAGCTAAACTACACATCCATTGAACGTGCATGTCTAGTGGTGGTCTTTGCGGCTCAAAAATTAAGACATTATATGTTGAATCACAAGACACAATTGGTAGCAAAGATCAATCCCTTGAAATATCTCCTAAGTCATGCAGCATTGGCAGGTTGCTTGGAAAATTGGGTAATGATCCTAAGTGAGTATGGCATTCAATATGTGGAATGAAAGGCTATAAAAGGACAAGTGATAGTAGACCAACTTGCAGATGCACCTATACAAGGAGATCACCCGCTGGTGGCAAACTTCCTTGATGAGTCCATATTTCATGTAGAACCTAAACCACCTTGGAAACTTTATTTTGACAGGTCTCACACTAATCATGGCTCGGGGGTAGGAATACTGTTTATCACACCACAAGGAGATTCCATCCCTAAGTCATTCCACATTGTTTTTCTATGTACAAATAATATTACAGAATATGAGGCACTTATCACAGGACTCAAAATGGCCATAAAATGGAAAATCAAAAATTTGCATGTCTTCAGAGATTCTCAGGTGGTCATGAACCAAGTCAACGATGACTATGACACTAAGGACAAGAAGTTAATTCCTTACAAATGAATGGTCGACATTTTTTAGTCATACTTCCACATGCTTGCTTTTGAATAGATTCTTAGGGCACAAAATAAGGTAGCAGACACAATGGCTACAATTGGCTCTCTCCTAGACATTCCAAGAAATGTGTTATAATTTTACTTCTTGGTGGAATAGCTCTTGGTTCCTGCATATGACATTCCAAAGTTAGAAATGGTTTGTGAGCTTGTTGGTCCCAATTCTCCATGGTATCAAGACATCTATGACTATCTCCAATCCCAAACCCTTCCCTTGAATCTATCCAACAACCAACAAAAGTCCTTTATCTATAAGGCCTCCTGATGTACCATCATCAGTGACATCCTATACCACTGTAGCTTTGACAATACCCTCCTTCGATGTCTCGACATTGACGAAGCACGAACAACCTTACGTGAGGTACATGAGGGTATATGCATATCTCATTTGAGTGGCCCTACCTTAGCTAAGAGTATCAAAAGACTTGGGTATTACTGGCCAACAATGGAAAAAGATGCACTTGAATTTTTCAAAACATGTCACCAATGTCAGATACATAGTGATTTGATTCATGCACTAGTACAAGAACTTCAGCCTATTACTTCTCCTTGGCCCTTTGCATAATGGGGACTCAACCTCATGGGAAAAATCCATCCTATCTCTTCTAATAGACACAAATTCATTATCATTTCCACTAATTACTTCACTAAATGGATCGAAGCATCCCCCTCACATACATAACTGGAAAACAAATTTCCAAATTTATCCTCAATTATATCATCTATCGATATGGTATTCTGTAATCCATCATCACAGACAACAGTTGTCCCTTCAAAAACCAATATTTTCATGAGTTATGTGAACACTTCCACATCCAACATCATTTCTCCACACCGTACTACCCATAAGAGAATGGTCAAGCTGAGGTGTCCAATAAGACAGTCATCAAAATTCTTAAGAAGAAAGTCAATGATGCTGACCATGACTGGCACATCCAACTTAACACTGCTCTATGGGCTTACCACACCAACATCTACACGCCTATAGGAGCCACCCCATTCACATTGTTCTTTGGAGCTAAAGCCATTTTTCCCATTAAGGTTGAAATTCCATCTTTACGAGTCTCCTTCAAGGGTTTGATCAATGATGAAGAGTATAGACAGTCATGACTGCATGAATTGGAAATGTTAGAGGAACGCAGACACAATGCCTTAAATCATTTACAGGCATATCAAAATCGGCTTTTTCGCAAATTACAACAAGAGATTCATGGTCAAAAAGTTTGACATTGGCGACTTGGTCCTCATGCAAAATCCTAAGAATTGGTCTGAGAGAGAAAAACCTGGCAAGTTCGAGCCCAATTAGCTGGGTCCTTATGTCATCATGTCCTCTTTTGGTTCTGGAGCATACCAACTAGCTACTCTAGATGGTGAACAACTGATAGACCCTATCAATAGTCTACATCTTTGAAAGTTCTATGCATAGTATCAAAGAGTCTAGCCGAAAACCATAAATAAAATAAAATAAAAAAGAGAAAATGACAAAAAATAGTAAAGAGAAATAATTCAACCAATAATGAAAACCTGGTAAACAGGCGCTTTGGACAAGTACCATGGTGAAAACCTAACAAACAGGCGCCATGTGTAGTCGTTCTTTGCTTTTCCATCTATCACTCTATCTACCTTACGCCATAATAAATACCCACTTTTCTGGCATTATCATGACACCCGTCACAAAAGCCTCACCAATTCTTTCCATGGCTAACAATGGTTGACATCAAGTACTATGTACCATCCATCCATCACCACAAACATTTTCTTTTCACATCCTTCAAATTTGGCTAGTCCTGGACCTGACTGGGGGCAATCCCTTATCACCTAACTGCAGTGGGTATCACACATGGTCCTACCAATCAAAAAAATGTCTTGAAAAAAGACCTAAAAATCATAAAATATCCTAAAAAAAGACTTAAAATTTGAAAAACGTCCTAAAGAAATACAAAAAATTCAAAATATGACAAAAACACAAAAAACAGAGTTGTATCTTGTCTAGTCAGTCAGTCTATGTTATTGTCAAACTATGTTGTCTTTGCATATTACATAGGCAAGGCTCATCTTTGGGCCCTCGAGACATTAGGTCAGTCCTTTTAGGTAGTCAAAATAAAATCATGACTCAATCTTTGGTCATCAAGACAAGGTCATTGGTCATGTCGAACTACGAGGTCTCTAAGTGTATGACGTAGGAAAGGCCATCAATCAATGAGCCCCTGAGATTGCACTGGGTCAGTCCATTAGGGTTCATGACATTGCATTGGCACACACATTAATTGTCTTCAAGTCAAAAGATAATTGCTAAAATGAACAAAAAGACTCTTACAACAAACTATGACAATCATTTAATCAACACGATACCTACATTAACATGTCAACATGGGCATGTAGTCAAAATAGTCAAACTTAGTCAACATCAGTCAAACTCAGTCAAAACTAGTCAAACTGTCAATTTTAGGTTATTCTTCAGATGTGTCCTTCTCAAGAACGACCCCCATCATTTACTTATGCCTTAGGATGTGTCCTTCCTAGTAATTGTCACCATCATTCGGCATTTTGGATGATCCTCATGACATTTGAGGACCTATCCTCTTCACAACAACATCATTCAGGATGTGCCCTTCCTAAATTTGGCAACTTTGGCATTGCATCACCTAGACATTGGCAACTTCAGCATTCGTCAAATCTGGCACCTTGACATCTAAAACACCTGACATTCAGACACACTTGGCAAACACTATCCTGTCATTTTTTCCTTTCATCTTTCATCATGCTACTAGTTTCTCGAGGATGTCTTGACAACATGATTTAGAGAAGCAGCGACATATCATGATGATTGGCTTGTCTTGTATTTTTCAAACAGTCATGTTGCTAGTTCCTCGAGGATTTCTTGGTAATAGGATTTAGAGGAGCAATGGCATTTCATGACTTGTCTTTATTGTCTATTTTGTCTTCTTTATGCTTGTGGTTGATTATGACAAAAGACTAGGGCAGTAATGCTTTTGGTATGAGTCATGATCATCCTTGTCTACGACTGCTTATCTTATGTGATGGTACGACCTTGCACACCTTCATCTATGTCATATCATGGTGTTTGTTGGCCATTACAATAATATGCCCAATTATGATTAAGAGCAACAATTATTAGTCCTATGGTAACATGTTGAAGGATTCAATTTCCACGCTAACATCCATCGCCTTTTGTCTTGTCATTTTGCCTCATTTTTCTCATGATGATATCATGTGACATACAAAACATAAGTGCATACATGATCATATAGGCATTGCATTAGGTTATTACACATTCACATATTTCCATTTACATCATTAACATGCATATATCATTTGCATTCATTAATTTGCATTCACATAACATGTAAATGCATACATCATCCATATCATTAAAACACGTACATCACATCATAAGATTGCATTATTCACACATATATAGTCATACATAATATGCATCCATAATCATAAACATGGCATCCATTAGAAGGGTATGTGCAGGATCATGATGGACCAAAAAGTGGCGATATGATGGGTATGTGTAGGGTATATGGCTGATGACTTTTTTACCCAAAATTGATGAAATGAAAAGGGTTTTTAAAGGATATTCTCAGCTTTCCACCAATATAAATTATAATTTTTAATTTGAATTTAATAAATAATTATTATTTATTTTCTACTTGAATTACGACTAAAGTCTTGATTGATAGGTTGATTGAAAAAATCTATAGCTTTCAAATGGTATCATAGTTTTTGAATCTGAAACATGTGTCACATTCTATGCTTTGCATACTATAGGATTTTAAAAAAAATTAAATTTCATAAGTTTTGACCAAGTTAAGGTGGTCAAACATATAGGTTTTTATATTTTAAAAAGTTGTAATAAAAAATTCATAATTAATTATTTACTTAGAAAAAAAATTACAAAAAATATGCATCACATCTAGACATGAGTCCCCTACTTATATATAAAATCTTATAAAAAATTTATCATTTTATTGTGGTTAGGGTGGTTAGATAGACACCTACTTATTTTTCCCCGAAATTTAAGTACCACCGCATTGAAATTTCAAATTTTCACCAAAAATATATTTTTATTTTTAAATGTTAGTTTAGAAACTACATTCAATTTACTGATTTTATTCTTACATATTTTTAAATAATATAGATAAATTATTCAAATTTTTACGTCAAGTTGACTAACTCTATTTTTTCTAAATTTTTCACCACTTAAGGGCCTATTTTTCCATGATGATCTTGCACATACCCAGAATCTATATATTATGCATCCATATAGAACATCAATCATCAAGGCATATAAGACATCATATAATGATCATAACTGCACACATCACATGACATAAAATGCATCATCATAATCATCATCATAAAAGCATATAATCAACACATAATGCATCATCATACAACATAAAACATATAGGTCACATCAAAACTACATCACATATATAATGTCAAAAATCATGTCACAGGATAGAGTCATGAGATATCCCAAAAATAGAGCTCACATTCTTGATGGTCAAAATATATAGTGTCATAACATAATGTCTAAAACATGATAATAAGATAACAATGACAAATGCCCCTAAGTTGAACTCTCCTCATCCCCTCAATGAGAAGACTAAGGTGACTAATGCTCGATGACAAGAACTGATACTGATGCCATCATGGTAAGAACTGGCTGAGTCTGAGAGGCTGATGGGTCTGTGATGGGAGGCTGGCTATGCTCTAATTAATGCCATGAACTAGATGATCCATGACTATGGCTCGACTTGTGACCTGAAGAATGCTTGTATGAGTGGTGAGACTAATGGCCTGGTGTATGTCCTGAAGAAGTAGAGCCACCCACACTGCTCTAGCTATGGTTGTTGTGAGTGCGGCTACTACTCCCTGACCCTGTCCTTATCCTACTAGATGACCTAGATAATACAGGCTCTCTCTGGTCGGCCAACACTACCCTCTCATATAACATGTGATACTGACCCCTGCTCATGTTGACCCTGGCTAGCTCCCTAGCAAAATTTGCAACTACACCCAGGTGCATAGTCACGTGAACTCTGAACACCAGCTCTCAGTCTCTCGTCGTCGAATCTCTTCCTAATCCCTCTCAACACACGTAACCTTAAGCTTGTCCTGTAGGGATCTAATCTCTGCAGTGGCCTCATCTAGTCTCCTTTGTATTTCTGCCAATTATTGATCTACTATAGCATCTCACAGTAATAGCGACACACTAGATATATCTAGCTCCCAGTCTATCATCCTCTACCAGAGCTACCTCTTTGTCTCTCCATATCATCACCAATATCCAACTCCTCCTCACTGTCACCCACATCCTCCTCACCCCTAATGGCCTCCTCCTCTACACCAACATCTAAAGCCTCCTCTGCTACGTCCACCTCCTCTAGCTGTCTCTCCTCCTGCCTGACCTCTACCTTCGATTGTCTCTCCTCCTGCCTGCCTCCATCTCTAGCTATCTCTCCTCCTTCCTGATATTTGCCTCTAGCTATCTCTCCTCCCTCAACATCTTTTCCTCTCACCACTCCCCCTCCTATCTCCCCTCCACTGTTGGTTGGTCCTGCAGACACTAAAAAATGTCCTGGGTCCGCGAGCGTCATTTTTCTTGGTCATTGTTATTTGATAATTGAATAACTTTAATTATTCAATTAGGTGTGACTGCATTCCTATATTAATTAAATAGTTTTTAATTATTTAATTAATTCACCTTCTCATCTTTATTCTATCTTGATCAATTAAAATTATTTAATTGTGTCGCTAATATATCCATTTCTTCAATAATTAAATAAATCATTTTTTATTTAATTATTTATCTTTCATCTATAGTCAAATAATAATAATAATCATTACTTGACCTTTTATTCTTCTATAATTAAATAATTGTCAAAATTATTTAATTGTGTTTCATTCCTCTCTTTTGGATAAATAATTCAAATTAATTATCCATGTCTAATTTCCATCTCTCCATTTAATTCTTTTCATTTTCTCTAAATAAATAATTTGGATAAATTATTTATTTTCCATTCCACTTGTCATTTTCCTCCACCTAGTAAAAGATGCTCTGTCATAACATTCATTTTTGTCATAGCCTGCATGCCTTGCATGTCTGTCATAGCTGTCAGGCGTCATAGCCGTCAACATCATAGCTTTTCCATGCATGGCATATTCTTGGTGCATCAATTCTAGGCCGTTGATCTTGGCATCTTTTTTGAGACTTAATCTCAACCATCCATTTTGTAACATCTCTCTCATGCATTCTCATCCATTAATCTTGGAATATTTCTAGAAGATTAATCTCAACCGTCCATTTCAATGGTTGTCTATAAAAGCAACCTTCCTTCTCCATTTTGATTTTAACAGCTATTTTTTCTCCAACTTTGTTGCTACTATTTGCAAGTTTTGCACAAGTGTTTCAACAAATCTGAGGGCAAAGTTGCATAACAAGAATAAGGAGAGCAAGAGAAAGAATCAACCATAATGGGGAGTGTTTTCTTTTATGTTTTGTATTTTTTATTCTCTTCATTATTTGTTTTCTCTTGTTTGGATGTGGTTTAATAGTTTAGAAGTGTTGGCTGTCACTTTTATCTATGCTATTTGATTTCTAACCCCATCTCACATTTGGTGAACCTGACGTGAAATAGAGAAATTTGTGTGTTCTTGCTTATTTTTGTTGTTTTGCAAATTACAGCCAAAAATGCATATGAAATCCCGTCATCTTTATTAAAGCACAAAAAAATGGATACATCAAATATTTTTAAACGTTTTCTGGGTTTTGTAGGTCTTATTTTTAGCTTTCCAGAACATTAAACGGTTTAAAATTTGATTAAGATTTGAAAAAGTTATGGCCATTTTACTGATCACAGTTTTTTAAGATTTAGTTGTTAAAATCCGATTTTTCTTTTGTTTATAATACTTTTGTTGTGTAGAATTTTGCAAAACTTTTTTTGGGTTTTGAAGGTCTATGTCTTAGCTTTCCATAGATATCTACGATTTAAAATTTTGTTTAGTTTTGTGAAAGTTATCACTCTTTTAGTTTGCTATTTTCATTCAAATTTTTTTTTGGTTTACTAATCTTTTGTTTGTAGCGTGTGGCTTTGTAGTGGAGCTCCCAAAAAATTGCTTCTTTTGGAGCAACAAAAAAATTGAGCTCTTAGTTTTTAGTTTTCTTTGATTTATTTTTCTTAGTTTAGTTTAGTCTCTTTATTTTCTAAGTTTAGTTATTTACTAACCTTTAGTTTGGTTTTTAATCTCTTGCTCTAACTTAGTTTTTTGCAGCTTTCTCGTTGGTCCAAGACATTTATGAAACTACTAATTTATGATTTTGCAGCTCCGTTAGTCGAAGACTCATTTTTTTATAATGTGTTTATGATTTCTAGTTTAGAAACACTTCTTTTGGTGCATTAAAATGAACATGTGCTTGATTTTGTCTGACTGTGCTTGAAGGTGGTAGGTGATTATGCTCTCACCTTATGAAAACTAGGTGATCAAAAAACTAGACCCACCTTATTTTTTGTCACCCTCATGACTTAATAATCGAAGTATCCTCTCCCTTTGTGTTTTCAAGTGATCCTGGGTGTAAGAGAAACGGTTATTATTTCTAGAAATGGGTCTGCCTTAAGGAAAAAAGTACTCACCTTAAGGGACGACTCGACTGGTAATAGGCTAAAGTCAAACCACATCCAGCCGGGATATAAAATAGGTGCTTGAGGAAAGTTCAAGTACCACGATTGCGGATTTGTCACACGGACGAAGTAGTACTCCCATAAACCCTGTTGAGTGTAACATCTTCAGGCTAGAGTGCCACCTAATTGGTGATTAATCTCTCGCCCCATGTGTGGCCACTCGAACAGATGCCCTAACTAAACACCTATTGTTTTAGAAGCCAACAATTTTCAGCCATTGCTTGGTATAGTGCAGGGTATAGTATCATGCCCAAAGATACTCACTACTGACTCCCTTGAGTAGAGATAACAATTCTTGGGAAGTGATGACCCAAGAATCCGAAGTTGGTGTGCTCGAATGACGTTAATGAGTCGTGAAGGGGAGCCAATGCAACCAAACTTCTAATTTATCCACTCTCGAGAAGGAAAGGTGTTTAGCACCAATCCGGGGTATATCAGTGGGCTATATCAAGTATACAAACCCTTGTCCTATTAGGATTGTGCTTGTCTCATGTGTGTTTGCATACACCAAAATATTGTTCTTGTCAAGTGTTTTCTGGATTTTCAAACAATATTCACCACATTCACAAATTTGAACACAAACAATTGACCTCAAACAAACATCACACCTAGTAACTTGCAACACCTCAAAACATTCCCAAAACCATTAACCAAATATGGCTAACCACTATCCTCCATATTCATCTACGACCTATGAACGACACCAAAGGATTGAATATCTTGACCATCGTTTGAAAGAGCTTGAAAAACAACTTGAATCCCAACATTTGAATGAAGTGATGCAATCATCTCATAAGCCTTTATCCTCACCCAAAACTACATCGTCCAAGTTCAATGTCCATGATTTTTTGCGAAGGCTAAATGAGAAACCTAAATCTATGTCCTCAAACACAAATAATCTTGAGCAATCCTACCATGTCATGCATCTATCTTCATCTCCCATAATTGAAAATAAACCTTATGAGCCTTCCACCCAAGTTAACGATTTCATCCAACCATCCTCTCTCATCATACCATCTCCATCCAATGAGTCATGTCAATCTATTAGTCCAAAGCATGCTAGCATAAACTCCCTTGCACATCAAGATCAAAACATTTTTTCCACTCCATCCAATGATACCAAAAATCTCCCACCCCTTCCAATCTTTGACCAAGATCCCATCTCTTAAGAACCTCATGATGATCCCCTTATCTCTTTTTGTTTCATCCAAGATGATCCCCTTCCATATCAAGAGAAAAGTATCCTTCCAAGTCCTCCTTCCACCTCAACTAATCAATCCATACCATCTAATGATTCCATTGCATCCCAAGAGCATGATAGTTCTTCCATCGCATCCAATGATATACTACCATTTGCTGATCAAGATATGCTTTCCACAAAATCTCAAGATTCCCTACCTCATCAAGATCAAGATAAACCTCCATTCAAGGATACCCTTTCATTCCATGATGATGTCCATCCTTCTCATGATCAATATATGCCTTTCATACCACATCATGATGATTCCATACCTAATAAAGAGCAAGCTAATCCATCTCCTACACCTCTTGATCCTTTTCCAAGTCAAGATCAAAGTACCTCATCATCCCCATGTCAAGATCCTATCACCCATCCTAATTCTCCTCATGATCACAATCCTCCACAAGAGTCTATCACCCCTATTCAAACTATCCATGAACCTCTTACCTATCAAATGGGTTCCCTCACTTTTATCCAAGGTAGTCTACTCGAAGATCTTGTTATTCCTTCCATATCGCAACCACCTCACAATGGACTTGCATCTTGTTTCATAAACAATATATATCCCATTGGAAAACGAATGTGTCAAAGTATGAACTACAAAAGCAAAGGATTAGGCCTTCATGAACAAGGTATCCTAGAACCCCTTTATATCCAAGAAAATCCATATTATCATGGCCTTGGTTATACACCTCACGCTCAAGACATTGGTATCCATTGTAAGCCTATATTCCATCAAAATAAACCTACTTATCCTAGTCCATCAAACCTTCCATCTATCCTAGGTTCTTATCCTAGTTCATCAAACCTTTTGTCTATCCTTGGTCCTTATCATCCAAACCCTAGTTCATCAACCCTTCCATCCATATTAGGGCCCTACATCCCTTCATCTCCTATTCATCAAGAACAACAAAGGCACACATCCTTGATTCCCTCTCAAAATTCTACCTACATTAACCCATCCATAAGACCTCCATATCATTCATCTCCATCCACCCATCCCATTTCTCTTGGAAGCAATTTGGGTGCCAAATGTCAAAATCTTACATATCAAAATCTACATGTATCAAAGGATCAACATGTCTCCTTGAAGAGCCATGCAAAAATAAAATAAAATTTGATCCCAAGTCAAAATAAAAATCCAAAATGCCACAAAGGCCCATCAAGTCAAAAGAAAAATCCAAAAAGCCACAAAGGCCCATCAAGTCAAAAGAAAAAAAATCAAAGGCCACAAAGGCCCATAAATCAAGAAGAAAAATTTCAAAGGCCACAAAGGCCCATAAAGCAAAAAGAAGAATCTCAAAGGCCACAAAGGCCCATGAATCAAAAATCAAAGTCAAAATCTATGTGGATTCCTAAAAGTCTTGTAGAAGCAATAAAATCTAAATTGGCATCCAAATTTGCTAATCCAAAAGCTTCCTCCTATCATCCATCTAATAACCTATCATATTCCAAATTCATTTTTCCTCCATCACTCCACCACCCTTCAAGGTGTGTGCCGATGTTTATCTTTCCATCCTTTCCATCCTTTTCATTTATCCATCAACAAGCCTTCCAAACTCCTATCCATTATCCAACATCCATCCCCCATTATCCTCCTTTAATCCAAACCTTTGCATTAAGTCCTTAGCTTCTTCCATCGTACCATTTAAATACCTAGGTTTATGAGCCTAATCCTCATTGCCATGGTTTGTTAGAGCACATATTAAAGGGATATTAGCTGTGAAACTTGATGCTTGAGTCCTTCCTCCATCTCCCTATCATGCATATATTACCTTCCATTTTCATTTATCCCTATTCATATCCTATCTTCCATATTCCTCTTGTACTCTACACTTGGGGGCAAGTTTCATCCATCCTTTCATTCATATCCATTATCCTCTTTATGTTCATCCTTTACATTTCCACCTTTGATCTTGACAAGGTTAAGGATCCTCTTAAACGTCATACACCATATGCTTCACCGTATCCATATTCCACCATCCTATCTTAATGCATCATTTCTTCCCTTCCTTGGTCTTGATGAGGAATAGGAGAAAAATACTTAGGCATTGTGTCCATATCTTATTGATCTTGATCATCCTATTCATTATCCTTATCTTTGCATTCTTCCATTCCATATCTCCTAGCTTATCAAAATCCATGTCCCATTTCCTTCCTTTGTTCTTGATGAGATTAGGGGCAAAATTACAAACACATGCTTTGGATTTACTTTCATATCCTTATGTGCTACCATTCCATCATATTTTACATCCTTATCATTTATCCATGATTAAATCACCTCCAATGTTGGTCATCATGTTCCTTTGCAACCTTGAATCTTATCATGTGAATCATCTTTGAGCCTAGTTGTAAAACATTATCTAATCCTCATATTCTTTGTCAATCAATCATAAACAATCATCAATCTCATCGTACTTAGAGGAATCAGTGATCCTAAGTACTTATCATCATCATGCCTTATGGAATCAATCATTCTTGGCATCCAATCAACCAACCATTATCATCTTTTGACAAAGGATATGTTGCTTGTGTGGCATGTTTTGTAGTGAATCTTTCATTTTGATCTATCATTTATCCATGGTTGCATTACCTCTACTGTGGAAGATCTTATTCCTTCAATCAGTCATATCACATTTCATTTCACTCCATCTGTAAAACTTCCAAAAATCCAAAAAAATTATAAAATGTCCTAAAATAATTCAAAAAAATCATAAAATGTCCTGAAATAATCCAAAAAAAAAATCATAAAATGTCCTAAAAATTCAAAAAAATCATAAAATGTCTTGAAAAAAATTCAAAAATCATAAAATGTCTTGAAAAATTCAAAAAATAAAATCAAATATTCCAAAAATCCAAAAATCAAATATTCCAAAAATCCCAAAAAAATCAAATATTCCAAACATCCAAAAAAAATCAAAAATTCCAAAAAATAGTGACACTTTCAGATCACCACACAACTTTGAACTTCAACAAAATCAAAACATGCAAATGTTGACAATCAAGCAAACATTATAACATAAATATCAACCCATCTTACAAATCCAACCAAAACACATAAACTGTAACGAGAATCATTTTTTACATCGAAGCAAAACCCCTGTTTGTTTGTTGATCTTTGCTTATTTTATGATTTTATCTTTGGTGACATGTCTTTTAGCTTCTTCAGGATGTCTTTGACTAGAGAGGCAAGGATGGGGCATGTTCACTTGTTTGTTGTTTACGGATTGTTTCTTATTCACATGATGACTTGTCTTAGGACATGGTTGTCTAAAACCATCAAGGACCTATGAGTCTAATGTGGATGAGAGCATTCCTTGTTTGATAGTGTCTTCTATGCAATAAGTATTCAGGTCATCTAAGGTTCTTATAACTAGATGCTTATACTTCATTACTAAATAAAAATGCAAACAGTATTCAGGTCATCTAGATGTTCATGTTATCTAGATGCTTATACTAATTTGCGACATAATAAGTCCGATGATGATAAAAACACTTAAATGGTACAAGAAGCTTCATCACCTTCATTATCTTCCATCTTGCATTTCATTTTCTTCATCTTTCTTGTCACGGAGAAATCAATTAATTGCTTAACTCACTAATATATGTCTCTTGAATCAAATCTCAAATCAATCAACCTGCTTCTTGAAATTTCATGTCCCCTTAATCAATCAATCAATCCATCATTGCAACAACTTGTCTTGCGTAAGCATAATTCTCAATCAGCTTCAATCAGCTCATCAACCTGGCTATACTGATCATTTCCATCAATTGTTCAGTTACACCCATCAACTGTGCATTTTCATCAAAATGTACATCACTACTTTATCACTTACGCAATATCAAGTATCTAATCACTTTCTGGACATCTATCGAGAGATTAATCTTCTTACAATCTATTCGATCAATCTCTCGAGGGGGCATATCATTCTTATCATAATCCTTACTAAGATATCTTTGGGGCATGTATTAGTTGATCAATCTTTTTCTTTGAAACAATGCAACAAGCTGCATTGTCTCAAAGAGGGGCAAAATGTAGACACTAAAAAATGTCCTAGGTCTGCAAGCGTCATTTTTCTTGGTCATTGTTCTTCAATAATTGAATAACTTTAATTATTCAATTAGGTGTGACTGCATTCCTCTATTAATTAAATAGTTTTTAATTATTTAATTAATTCACCTTCTCATCTTTATTCTATCTTGATCAATTAAAATTATTTAATTGCGTCGCTAATATATCCCTTTCTTCAATAATTAAATAAATCATTTTTTATTTAATTATTTATCTTTCATCTATAGTCAAATAATAATAATAATCATTACTTGACCTTTTATTCTTCTATAATTAAATAATTGTCAAAATTATTTAATTGTGTTTCATTCCTCTCTTTTGGATAAATAATTCAAATTAATTATCCATGTCTAATTTCCATCTCTCCATTTAATTAAATTGATAAATTTAATTAAATGCTCCTCTTTTCATTTTCTCTAAATAAATAATTTGGATAAATTATTTATTTTCCATTCCACTTGTCATTTTCCTCCATTTTGAATAAATAATTTAAAATAAATTATTTATGCACCTCCACCTAGTCAAAGATGCTCTGTCATAATCCTCTTTCATAACATTCATTTATGTCATAGCCTGCATGCCTTGCATGTCTATCATAGCTATCAGGCATCATAGCCGTCAATGTCATAGCTTTTCCATGCATGGCATATTCTTGGTGCATCAATTCTAGACCATTGATCTTGGCATCTTTTCTAAGACTTAATCTCAACCATCCATTTTGTAACATCTCTCTCATGCATTCTCATCCATTGATCTTGGAATCTTTCTAGAAGATTAATCTCAACCGTCCATTCCAATGGTTGTCTATAAAAGCAACCTTCCTTCTCCATTTTGATTTTAACAGCTATTTTTTCTCCAACTTTGTTGCTACTATTTGCAAGTTTTGCACAAGTGTTTCAACAAAGCTAAGGGCAAAGTTGCATAACAAGAATAAGGAGAGCAAGAAAAAGAATCAACCATAATGGGGAGTGTTTTCTTTTATGTTTTGTATTTTTTATTCTCTTTATTATTTGTTTTCTCTTGTTTGGATGTGGTTTAATAGTTTAGAAGTGTTGGTTGTCACTTTTATCTATGCTATTTGATTTCTAACCCCATCTAACAGGTTCCCCTCTCTCTCCTCCTCCTCAGCTACCTCAGGGATCACCTCTAGTGGGACCCTCTCCACTTGCTGCCTAACCCTCCTTGCCTGCCTCCCTCCCTCTATCCCCTCCTCTCCTCCTCCCACCACCTTCGCCATCTCCTCCCTCTCCCCCCATCTCATCGGTCTCCATATCTCCCTCTGCCTCCTCAGCCTCCATCTCTCCCTCTACCTCTCTAGCCTCCTTGTTACACCCACAGTATAACTGATCTGCAATCAACAAGTGTCGATCAATCAAGATCTGTCAAGGGAATAGGTTTGTGTGTCTGCCACCACAAATCAAAATTTGCAATCATCCCAAGATCTACAAGACCTCCACTCCAACCCCACGGTTGTGCCACCAACCCATCTATCTACTACTCAACAAATGGTATTGATATGGTGGGACCCCATGCAGGCTCTCGCGATAACCTAGCATACTCTATAGTCCCCATAGGCACACCTTGTTTCTCCCCAAACTAATGTAGTACCCATTGGGGTAGGTACATCTTGATGATGAGTTGTGACCGTACAGTGTGGCCAATTAGATATTGAAACTACCTACAACAGGACAAATGATCTCCCTCTCTGGCGCACTCTACGCAATGCATGTACGGCCTCCAAACAAATGAAGTCATGGTGTCTACTTGATGGTGCCAGAATCCAATATCTCTAACTCTCATCTACTGAAGAACACCCACATATAAGAACACATAAGGCATCCCATCTGCTAACTGTGGCCTTTGAATAGGTGGGTGGAAGACGAGAATGTGCTCCCAAGCCTAGATCATAAGCAATGTCGTGCCATAGTTGATGTTATGCACACCCCTGTAGGCTACCTCATGCAGCTAATGAAATAACATACCAAACAAACAGGGCCCCCATGCAAAGACTATCCTGTCCCGTCGCATATGTACTAACACATCTTCCCATTCGATCAGGAATCCATGTCCCTAGCGATCTGGAATGAGGACTCCAACAATCAAAGTGCATAACATGGCATCCCACCATGGATAGTGCTTAGCCAGGTACTCCTACTGAATCACGTACCCCTCGACACCAAGGCCCATGCCATCGTCTACCTCGTACAACTCATTCATAACATGCACTCCCCGTTGTGGATCATACACCACTCGCTCACCTCTAATCAAAATGTGTAGAATATGATACACATCCTCCAAAGTAATAATGACCTCCCTAGTCAACAAGTGGAAAGAATAGGTCTTCGAATGCCATCTCTCAGCTAGTGTTGTCAAAATCCCCCTATTAGCCTAGATAATGGGCATATAGGTGACATAATACAACTCCAGTCGCATCAATCGCCTCTGCTCCTGATCCGACAGCTAATCCTGATATGCATAAGTTGATGGCCTAAACCCGCACGTATAGATCAGTGGTAATCATTTCTGCATATGTAGAAACGAGCGTTAGCACATTATTAAAAATCATTATTACCATTTATCTAATTAAACATATACAGAAAATGAGCCTAAAACTAAGTCAACTCTGGTCAACTGTAGTCAAAGTTAAATAATGTCATGTTGAATTCATTTATATCGTTCCCTGGCGTTTGCATCGTTCCATCCAACATTTGCATCGCGACCTAGCACTTGCATCATTTTGACTGTCGAATGTGTCATCTTCAATCAATTGTGTTGCTCCATTTATCGAATGCATTTTTTACAATCAAATGTGTCACATGGCTTCACGTATGCGTTGCAATCTTGCGAGTGTGTCACTACACATATCATTTGCATTGTAAGATGGCAAATGTGTCTCGATAATTGGAAAATGCATCACACCTAATCAACCCCCTAATGGACCTGTCATGTTGCATCGAATGCGAACACGAATGTGGCTTATGCACACGCATATACATCATAGTGCATTTGTTGACCTACTCTAAAACCCTAAAAATGCACAAAAAATAATAAAATGACAAGGCAGGTATGAGGTACTTACCGCTGGCTTCATGCCCTCTGGCTGTCTGAAGGTCAGGACAATGTATCCCTGGTGCTCGATAACGGGAATCACCATCTTTGTGCAAGGTCTCCTAGCTCTGAGCTCTCCAAATTTTCAATTGTGAAAGTGAAAATGAATTGACTTTTACCCATTTTTCAACTTATTTATAGGGTCAAAGTGGGATTTTCTTCAACTTTTTATTACTGGAGGCTCCTTTGACCAACTTTGACCAACCCTTTAGTTGACTTAAGCATGTCGAAATCCGAAACCACTTGCACCATCACTTTTTTGGTCATCAAATTAGCTTGTTAGGACACTTTCCAAATTTTTCTATCATCGAGCCAAAATTTGAAAATTTTTCGGAGGGGGCCTAGATACTTTATACCTTTGCTGGGGAATGTTTCTAACTTAATTTTCTTTGTCACAATGTGACAAGATGCATTATGACAAAGAGGGAAAAAATGTAGACACATAAAAATGACATAGGCCTGCAAGCTCTATTTTCATCATATTTTTCCCTAGCATAATTAAAATGTTTAATTATGTCCTTTGGTCCACCTTCTATTAAAAACAATTCACAATTATTTAATTAATTCATGCCTTTTATTCCTCTTGATCATTTAAATAAATAAATTATGTTTATTTATTTAAAGACATCACTAATTCTCTAATGTGTTTCCTTAATTAAATAAATTCCTAACTTTATTTAATTATCTGGGTTCGTTAATTATTCCTAATTATTTAAATAAATATTTTATTTATTTATTTATTCAAATACGTCATTAATTTCTAATATCTTCTCATAATTAAATAAATTCTTGAATTATTTATTTAATTATTATTCACCTTGGCATTTTCCCCATTTTAAATAAAATTATTTATTTAAAATGTCCCCACTTTCTAATTCTCCTCTTTTAGTAAATAATTCAAATTAATTATTTACCGTCACATGACCCCACTCTTTTGAATTAAATTAATTTTTAATTCAAAATAGCAATTTTCTTCCATAAATCAAGTAATTTCTAAAATTGTTTGATTTTCTAGCTATCTCTTTTTTGTTTCCATCTTTATCTCTTTGTCACATGCATTTTCAACCCTTGATTTGATTTTCTCAAATCAAATTTTGTCCATTTATTTAAAATTTACCCTAACCCTAATTGTGGGTTGTCACATTCAATTTTGACCATTGATCTTAGGGAATTTGTCAACTTTTAATCTTGGCCATTCATCCAAAATTGCATTTTCTATAAAATGGCAATTTTGGTCTCATTTGCATATCTCTTGCAATATCATCTCATGAACATCTCTTAGTCTCTTGGCATTTTGGCATCTTGACATCTTGGCATTCATAGGGTCTTTTAGACACACTTTAGGCTTGCTTACTAGTTGCATAGTTGCATAGTGTAGCATTTGTGATCAAATCCTTCAACATTTG
This sequence comes from Sequoia sempervirens, assembly GCA_007258455.2. Classification (NCBI taxonomy): domain Eukaryota; kingdom Viridiplantae; phylum Streptophyta; class Pinopsida; order Cupressales; family Cupressaceae; genus Sequoia; species Sequoia sempervirens. The sequence goes on along the minus strand of VDFB02000015.1, from coordinate 169,346,415 downwards.
CTTAGGTCTTGGCATAGTCATAGGTTGCTCACATAAAATTTGAGGGAAAACTACATATTGCAGCAAATAGAGAAGGTGTAACAAAGGTCAATCATGGAGGTTGAAGACATTTGGTAATATTGTTCTTGTTTTCATGCTAATTCATCCTTTGTGCTTCGTTATTTACTTTGGGTTTCTATTTATTTATGCACCAATCTGCTAACCTAAGTATTTTCCATAGTTACACCACCCTCACAAAATAAATTAAGATTTACGATAGTTTTTATGGGCTATAACCCAAAGGAAGCTACAACTCGTTGCAACATAGTTTTATGGCTTCAACAAAAGGAAGTTTACAACTCCCTTAAAATACAACACTTATAAAAAGAGGCTATAACCTCAACATACAACACTTGATGAGTTCTACTGATCAACCACCACTGTAACACTCAGCACCTTTATTACTTTTATCTCACTTCTTCTAGCACTCTTTCTCAACACATACACTTTCTTACTTGCACCACACACTCTTTCCTTGATCTCACTACCTTCAACACACTTCCTCACTCACACATACACTACTGCCTTCGGTTGACTACCTTCAACACACTTCCTCTCTCACACATACACTGCTACCTTTGACTCACTACCTTCAACACACTTTATATACTTCTTCACACATTCACACATATTATTCTGCCTTCATCTCACTACATTTTCCACATTACACCTCTTATGAGTCGAAACCTTTGAACACACATCCAACATACTTTACAATAGACTTGATCTTTCATTTATATCCTCTGCAAGATTCAAAAGGCTCCTCCTTGTTGGCCAAGATGAAACATGTATATATTAAGCGTGCAATGGCCATAATAAGTCAACTCAAAAACATTCACAAGAAGAGGAAATTGAATGTGATCCAAGCTAGGAGATAAGGACCTATTTTACTTTAGTACACATTCCCATGTTGACACACTCAACAAAAACTTGGCACAAGCAACTCAATATAACAAGTCAACCTTTAATACATTAACTATAGGCCATAGACGGTACCAAAGATATTAGATAACACCGTGTAGATCAATTTACAAGAATTATATGATATTCAACCAGTGAGTATGATCATAGCATAAGCCAAACCTATTAGATCTATACTAAATAAACCAAGACTTATCTAGTTAACACAAACTACCAATGAAATACTTGAAAACATCAAGTGAAGAAGCCATTAAACATAAAATAAACATGAAATGCATAATGGGAACTAGTTAAATGCCTCAAGCCTCATCCCATTGGAGGATTGGTGTTGCATTGATGTGGAATGTCAGCCCTTTCCCAATCCCTAGATTGAAACAAGCTTCTAAATAGAGTCCATTAATGAATATTGATGAAAATGGATGTAAACAAAGCTAAAATGGATGCAAGATGGATGAAAGTGAGTATGCAAATTTGTAGCATAACTTTGCTAAAATGGAAGTGGATCATTTTTTCATATAAATGAGGAGTATCTATAGGAGAAAATGATGAATCAATTGTCAAGATTGATTTGATCAATTAATGGATGAGAAGCAATAAGAGGTGAAGGCATGGATCAAGGGTTCTCATCAATGGATGAGAATGCAAGTTGATAAGGATCAAGGAGCTAATCAATGGCTTTCATTCATTCAAAGAATCACGCTTCCTAAGAATTGGGAAGTTGTTAGGAAGTTTGTTGCAAGAATATTCCATTTCAAATAAAGGAATATTCCCTTGCAAGTGGGAGGGTGAGGGAAATTAGCCATTTAGATAATTAAAACAATGTTTTAATTGTGCAATATGGAGGAAATTAGGAGTTTCATTAAATAAGTAACTTTATTTATTAAAAAGGGGTTAAATGGCATTTAATTAAATAATTAAGATTATTTAATTAAATGAGAAGACATAGAAGTTTAATTAAATAATTTGCATTACCTAATTAAATAAGATGAAAATTAGCATGAAAGGGGATGAATTAGACAAATAATATTGATCATTTGATTAATGGGAGAAACTGATGTATTTAATTAAACAACTAGGATTATTCAATTAAACAATCGAAAAAGAGGTGAATTTAGGATGAAATGGTGTTAGTAATCAAATTCATATGTTCAATATTAGTCAGGACAATTTTAAGTGTCTACATTTTACCCCTCTTTGAAGCTAGGTACTTGTTACATTGGTTCAAAGACTAACGCTTTTCAGATTAACCTTATTGCTCCAACCAAAAATTTAAAAATTCTTTATTTTTTGGATGCGCCACTATTGCCCCAATGAAGGAATTAAGCTAGTACCCTATCTCCTCGAGAGATTGAGTAGAAATTTTAATTTTTAGGATGAGATCATGATAAAGGTTCAACATAGGTTCATGTAAAAAAATAGGCTCTGAAACACCAAAACAAGCTCAAAATTATGAAAAACACCTCAAAATAGGCCCCATAGCTCAAAAATTGATAAAAAAGGATTAAAATCCCCATTTCCCCCTCAAATTAGGGAAAAAACCTTAATTTTTAGGCATAAATAGATCTTGAGGGGTCATTTCAAATCATTTACACATTTGACCTTAGAGAGACTATGTTGTTTTTGCTATGAGCACCCGACATTATGGCAAATCATGAGCTCCCCCAACACCTCACAAATAGGGTACAAGAGTACTAGCGGCCAACAAATGCAGGACCCTTGGTACATAAATCAAAACTTTCCTTTTTTTTCATGTTTACGTGCATTTAATGCTAGGTCCAATAGGTCAATCAATAGCATCGCTATATAGCAATTATTTTGTCATGGTTGGTGGCATTTTTGCAGGAGTTGCATCACTATTACAAATAGCGTAGCTTTTTCTAGGTTAGGTTCAACGTTGCTATTGAAATGATGATGATCACTTTTGTAAAGGGCAACACAGTAGGTTTTTAGGTTTAGCGACACTTTTGAAATACTATTGCACTTTTGCAAAGGGTGGCATGGTAGTTTTTAGGTTTAGCGAAACTTTTGAAATGTCATCGTGCTTTTGCAAATAGCGATGCTATTGACTTTTTTGGTGTAGCGATGTGTAGACAATATAACCACTTTTGCAAATAGTGGCACTTTTGTAAATTAGGGTTATAGACTTTAAAAAAAAATCATTTTTTTGGAAATTTTGACATGGTATGCTTCATTTGTGCAGGAGATCACTCATCTAATCCAGTCAAGGGAGCATAGACCTAGCATTTTGTCTTGTGTTCACCATTTGACTGACTAGGAAAACTTCTTTCTCAAAGTGATCGGGATAGGATTTGTGGCACATATGCTAGAGATCAGGACACACCTAGCCATGATGTCAGTGCTAATTGAGTGGTGGCATAGCAATACTTCATCATTTCATCCGCCTACTAGAGAGGTGACCATCACTTTAGAGGTTGCTTGGTGCATCCTGTGAGTGTTGATTCATGGTGAGCATGTCATATATGATGTGGACATTGGGATGGCTTCCTGTTATGATGGGCTTGTTATAGATACCTTATGGGTAGAGAGTGCCCAAATCGACATGAAGGATTACCAAGGATAGTCACTTATGTTTACATTGATTATTGAAGCTCTGATTTTTTAATTGCTCATACCAGACAGGTGGGGTTGAGGTTTCAACAATGGTTGGGGACTCATGTAGGTGCCAAAATGTGAGTATGATCATAACATAAGCCAAACCTACCAGATCTATACTAAATAAACAAAGACTTAGCTAGTTTAATTCAAACTCTCTATGAAATACTTGAACACATCAAATGAAGAAGCCATTAAACATAAAATAAATAAGAAATACATAATGGAAACTAGTTAAATGCCTCAAACCTCATCCTATTGGGGGATTGGTGTTGAATTGTTGTGGAATGTCAACCCTTTCCCAATCCCTAGATTGAAACAAGCTTCTAAATGGATTCCATTGATGAATATTGATGAAAATGGATGTAAACTAAGCTAAAATGGATGCAAGATGGATAAAAGTGAGTATGCAAATGTGCAACATAACTTTGCTAAAATGGAAGTGGATCCTTTTATCATAGAAATTAGGAGTATTTATAGGAGAAAATTGTGAATCAATGACCTGTAGAAGTTGATAATCCAACCTCACAGATCCCAATGAACACTTGCAAGAAAATAACCTGCCACCAAAGGAGATCAAGATACACAAGAATGGTGCTCTACAAATATGAAGCAAAAATGCATTACCCAAGAAGTTGAATAATTACAAAGAGATCAATCCTTAAGAAAGGAGATCAAAACCCTAAAGTGAGAACCCTAGGAAGAGGATTAAATTAGCATGTGACAAGTGTCAATATCATAATGAACGAGACAATACATGACTAATTTAATAATACAAAATAAAGATTCCTAAGTTTAGCTTAAGTGAAATAAAGTAAAGGTGACTTAATTAATTAATCAAGTAAACAACCTATTACTCTAACACCCCCCTTAAGATGAACTTAGGGAGAAGCTAAGAAAATAAGGACAAAAATGCATGAAAGCAAAGATGGGTCCCAGAAAACAAGACCAGATGAGGTACACATGTACAAATGTAAAAGATCTCTCACAGCAGGAGAAAAGGAGAAAACCTCGTGGGAAAAACTCCTCTCCAAAAGAGAGAAATACAAGTGAAGGACTAAGAAGCCTCCAAACAAGAGTGAAGGATAAAGAAGCCTCCAATCAAGAATAAATTTTCCCAAAAGATGGGAACAAATGATGAACATGAAGAACACCATGGAATCATGAAGAAGTTGCAAACACTGTCATAGAATGACTACTGAAATGCTGAAAAATAGGAATGCAAGAGTGCCCATATGGTAAGTGATCCATCTCACTGAAATGCATGGGTAACCAGTTGTTGCATCCACCTAGTACATAGGAACAAATATTATATACATAGCTCACTCCAACATGAAACCAAGGAAGCATTAGCACCAATAGTAGAAACCTCCCCCATAATGCTGACAAGGGAGAGGTATGATAGGTATACTGAAACTGAATGCCTAAAAGTAGTGTATGAAGAGGAACCAAGAACATATGAAGGTGCAGTCATGAAAGTACAAGCAAATATAAAGGATGTGAAACAAAAAGTAACACACGAATGAGAAAGGTCTGAAGAAAAAACAAAGGAAAACATCAACCCCATGGCACTTTATATCATAGTGCAAGTAGAACAAGGCACAAAGTGATGTGCAAGAATCCCAATAATACACATACAAAGTTGAGGCACTTTATTTTAGTGTCTTTACAAATGATAAATACATGCAAAGTGAGCCCATAAAGTCCAAAAAATACTACAACAGAGAAGAAGGATTTCTGGAAAAAAAAAAAATCCAATCCAAAAGATAGGAACAAAGGATGAACATGAAGAACACCATAGAAGCATGAAGAAGCTGCAAACACTGTCGTAGAATGACTGTTGAAATGTTGAAAACAGGAATGCAAGAGTTTCCATATGGTAAGTGTTCCATCTCACTGAAATACATGGGTAACTAGCTGTTGCATCTGCCTAGAACATAGGAACAAATATTGTATACATAGCTCACTCCAACACGAAACCAATGAAGCATTGGCACCAATAGTAGAAACCCCCCCGTAATGCTCTGATACCATGTAGAAGTTGATAATCCAACCTCATAGATCCCAATGAACACCTGCAATCAAATAACATGTCACCAAAGGAGATCAAGAGACACAAGAATGGTGCTCTGCAAACATGAAGCAAAAATGCATTACTCGAGAATTTGAATAATTACAAAGAGATCAATCCTTAAGAAAGGAGATCAAAACCCTAAAGTGAGAACCCTAGGAAGAGGATTAAATTAACATGTGACAAGTGTCAAGATCATAATGAACGAGACAACATAACTAATTTAATAATGCAAAATAAAGATTCCTAAGTTTAGTTTAAGTGTAATAAAGTAATGGTGACTTAATTAATTAATCAATATGATTAAATTAATCAAGTAAACAACCTATTACTCTAACATGGTCAAGATTGATTTGATCAATCAATGGATGAGAAGCATTGAGAGGTGAAGGCATGGATCAAGGATTCTCATCAATGGATGAGAATGCAAGTTGACAAGGATCAAGGATTTAATCAATGGCTCTCATTGTTTCAAAGAAGCACAATTCCTAAGAATTAGGAAGTTGTTAGGAAGTTCGTTACAAGAATATTCCATTTCAAATGGAGGAATATTTTAGGGGAATATTCCCTTGCAAGTGGGAGGGTGAGGGAAATTAACCATTTAGATAATTAAAACAATGTTTTAATTGTGCAAGATGGAGGAAATTAGGAGTTTCATTATATAATGAAAAGGGGTTAAATGACATTTAATTAAATAATTAAGATTATTTAATTAAATGAGAAGTCATAAGAAATTTCATTAAACAATTCATGTTACCTAATTAAATAAGCTAAAAATTAGCATGAAAGGGGATAAATTAGCCAAATAATATTGGCCATTTGATTAATATGATAAAATGATACATATTTAATTAAAAAAATAGGATTATTCAATTAAACAGTCAAAAAAGAGGTGAATTTAAGATGAAATGGTGAAATAGTAATTGGATTCAGATGTATAATATTAGTCAAGACAATTTTAAGTGTCTACACAACGATATTCACATATACTCTTTTTGCTACTTCATTTTTGCACAAGCAAACATACATTGAACCCAAAATCACTTGTAATTTACACATAAAACATATTCTTGTGATAGAACATTGAAAACCATACTTGCAATACACCTCAACACCTAAAACTTGAAATGAGAAAACATATAGATAATTTGATCTCATTCTCCAAACCATAAGACTACACTACCAACTACAAAGAAATGTGAAGAATTCTTGTAGACATTCCTGACTGTAACATAATCTTCACTCTATTAGCTCTAGAAACTTTTGTGATAACTTCTATATTTTGAAAACATGAAAATGCATACTTCACACTTGTCTTTTTTCTAACTTCCAAACTACAAGACCATATCTTCAAATGCAGAGGAATGTGGAGCATTCTCTAGAGCTTCTTTAGAACCACTTCTTATGACTTAGACTACTTGAAAACCTCTCATACTTTCTTTCATCTCTTATGCAATGTTTTACATCAAGAAACAATGAATACAATATTCACATCATTCACTTATTCATGAGCAACAAGAGATGTAGAACAACTATGTACAACAAGCTCATGATATCCATCATCATACTCACCACTTTTGATCAACACACTTATTGCATCACATGTAGTCCTCCACATACTACCATTTTGTGGACATAAGAGATAACACCTAAAATAATCTCCATTCTATTAACATCAATGACAACACCTAAAACAAGCTTGCAACAAATGTCTTTTTTCTTCTCTTGAAAGTTTACTCATACCTCTTCTACAAGTAAAGATATAACACCCTTAATCCTCTAGAGTACATTGCATAATAATTTATTTAGATTTTAGAATTGAACTTTTACAAATTTCTTCTTATAGCATAGTCTAACTCTTAGTTTCTGCTTTCTTCTGTACTAATCAATGTACCATAGTTTTACAATTGGAGTTATATTCTAATAGAATAATTGTATGTAGAGCCTCTACTCATGCTCTCTCAATGCATTTTTCTAGTTGTTTGCATAAGTTGGATGTATTATAGAGTTTTATAATAGTATTATTCTAAGTTTTCTAGATGTCTATTCTTTATTAGATGTAGAGCCTTTTTATCTAGATGTCTATTCTTTCTTGTTACAATCAATGTCGTCCATGTGGGGATATTTGATCCATATGTATGCCACCATCACATTGCATTAACCACTAACTTTCCATATAGGGCTTGTATCCTTAAATCCTCTCTTTCAAAATGTGTCTCCATCTATTCATGGTCTCCAAGAAGGTCCCCTAGTCTTTAGTCTATTGGGAGTTCGATGTGGGAGATCCCACACTTGATATAGTATCTACTATTTTATGGCAACCATTTTACCTTTATAGTACTCTCTAGTACTACTTTTTAAGTTCTTTTGATGTTATGTACTCTCTTAGTACTAAAGACTTTTCTTGTTCTTTTTTTGGTTCATTCAAGAGACAATCTTTTATTACATCTTCAAAATCTATGTTGGGGTCACCACTCTTCAATACTATTTCCCTTTTAAGTTTGGTTTGCCCTTTGTATCAATCTTAAGTAGCTTTCCCTCATGAATATATCTCTCTAAATGTGTCCTTTTCTTTTGCATCTCCTTCCTATGATATTTCCTCCATGTATGTGCCTTCCATATCTATGTGCAAAGGTATTTGTACCATGTGTTAATCTTTGTATAAGAATTTCTTCTCTTTGAAAGCCAAAAGCCCCTTTGTAATCTACAACTATTATAAATTTAATTAAAAACTAAAAGCATCAAGTGGTCTTTTCATATTAGTAATATCAAAGTTTACTCTTTTCCTTACTCCTTGAAGGTTCACTTCCACAATTTTCCATGTCTTTATGGCACTTCTAGAGGTTTCATCAACCAAATTTATGTCATATGGGCTCTCATGTTGTGTTAAATATTGACATCTAAAATTAAGCCAACCAACACCTTCCTCAACCATTTGTTGTTTAATCCAATCTCAACAAAAATAAGACTCTTCTTCCATTTCTTTGTAGTTTTAATTGCTTTTCTAGTTAGACAAATCTTCTTCTTACATTTATTCTAGTACTTAACAATTTGCTTTAGTTTTTCTAATAAATCTTCTTCTTCAACAAGATTTTCTAATTCTTTTAATGTTTATGCTTCTTTTTACAAAAAATAAGCCTTGCAACACTCTTATTCTTTCAATTCTTTACTAATGACTTGCTTAAATTTTATTACTATGAGATCGTGTTTCTTGTTTGCAAGATTCTCCTCTTCATCTAAATATTCTTAAACAAGCTTTAGTTTTATAGTGTAAATACCTCCTTAAATGTGTATTGTTCTTATACTCATTTACTACTCATTTATTTTATTGATATTCTTTTCTAATTATTGTTCCTCAATGAGAGAGGTCTCTCACAACTCCTTATTTATTGCTTTAATCTCTTAACACCACCTAACATTGGAGGGGTCTTTCTTGAAAATTTTCATTAAGAGTATTGACCCTTTTTACCACATTTGGTCCCGATATTTCTTCACTCTTAGTGCCTTTTAAACATTGTCCACTTCTGTAATACTAATCTACTCTTGAACACACAAAAGCCACATACTTTCTTTCTTTCACCCTTGCATTCATTTCCATAATGCCCCATTTCTCTACATTTAAAGCAATAAACTTCTTCTCTCCTCCTTTGACCCTGACCCCTGCATCTACCGCGGCTACCTCTGTTATCATTTCAGTACTATCAACTATAGTGATCTTTCTGATGGAAGACTAGTTCTATTTGTGCCACAGGGCTGGGTTTGGATATAGTGTTTCTCATTGCTGGTCTTGTTCTTTATCCTTTGATCTCTGGTTAATCACATGTTAATTCATTCAACTACCACACATATATGTTTACACCACCACATGTTATTTCCACTGACTCATGCATTTCAAAACATTTTGGTTGCTTCCAGTTTCTTCTTTACCACCACACCCGAAAGGCTTCCTGTTGTTTTTTTTGGGGGGGCATGCATAGAAAGACAAGTTCTTGTAACAGATATATAATATAGCTAACCAAAAACTGCTGCTGCTCTGTGAACTGCCATTTATCATCTCTCACCTCTCCAAATTTAACTTCGTTTTCATACAACGAGATGTATTTGTCCTGGTGCATTAAAATAATTTGATCATATAAATGTGTATCAAAAAGTTTCAGCAAATTTTGGTGGCAAACAAATGGAATGCAGAAGAAATTTACACGTACAATTCACAATCTAAATACAGTTTTCTCTACCCAGCCAATGCCAAATAGGTAACCCAAGTGGCTCCGCCGCTTTTGTCTCTCTTTTTCTTGGCATTGCTAATCCTGGGTTGTACTCGACGGAAAAAGATTTAACGTTAACGAGGAAGGTCGGCATATGTTGGCTCCAAAAAGCTTCACACGTGAAGAGGATAATGATGACGGAATATTTTCTGTTCCAAGGCTGACAAATTCCAGCGGCGACGAGTTCCCGTCGATTGACGCAGATTTCATTGGTGTGAAAGCATTTTGTATAGTACTAGAGAAGGGACTGTGTACGGCTGCAGAGAAGGGAATTGAACCGTGGCCGATGGATATTTGCTGAACCGGCGGAGGCGAGTAGAATACATGTGTCCACTGGCGGTAGCCCGGGAAGGAGCTAATGAACTGCGGCGGCAGGAAGAAACTACCGGGAGCTGACGGATTGGGCGGAGGAACAGAACAGGGCCTGCGGCGGAAGTTAATGTAAAGCTGTCCGGACCCGCCGTTGGTGCGCTCGAAGCTCACGGTATCCCCGGCCTGGAGGTGCTTCTCTTTCACATAGCGGTTCCATCCCTTAGTGAGCACGTAGCTCTGGCTGCTGGTCCAGTATGAGTACCTGAACCGCCATATTTTGCCTGTGGCGTCCTGTAAATTTAGCAAGATGCCCTTGTCGCTGGAGGCGGCGTCGAGGGGGAAGCATCGCTGTGCATGCTGCTTTGGGATCACCAGGCGGTTCAGCTTCCCGACGTCGCTGGGGGTCACGGTCTTGTCGAACAAGTGCTCGCGTAGGTACACCATCGTCTCTTCTTGGCCGGGATTCGAACCCGGGACCTTGGCGTCGGAGTTTGAACTCGAAGGGCCTCCTGCCTCCAAGATCTTGCTTTCGAGCGACTGGTGGACCTCTTCTTCGAAGGTGTGTTTTCTAAGCATGTCGACGATCTCTGCCTTCGAATGACACCGGAGAAAGACGGCCTCCGGGTGGGCGTCGTCGGCTGGACTGAAGTTGGTGACCGCCTGGCTGCCGCGAAATTTGATGGCGGCGGTGTCGTATGCCCTGGCTGCCTCTTCTTCCTCGCTGAAGGTCCCCAACCACACCCGCCTGTGTTTCTCGTAAATCTGCGCTCCCCACCGGCCGTTGGGCTGCGCAACTACGCCCTTGTACTGTGACGATGGGAGCTTTGTGGCTTCGCTTTGCTGAAACACCTCCTCCACAGCGCTGTTGTGGGACTCTACCGAGATGCCGCTCTCTCCGCTGCTCTTTCGATCAAGCCTGGTGAGAGGCGATTTGGTAATCGAGATAACCGGTTTGCGCTTTGCAGAACATGAGGAGAAGGAATCCTCCTCCGTCATACATCCACTTTTGCCCTCTTCAAGATTGGGCTCGCAGCTGGACATCATTGAACTTTCGACTGGACTAGAGCTACCCACGTTCACAATCATTTTCTGTCTCTGAGCAAGCACGGTAACACCCATTGTAAATAGCATGCAAGCTCGAAAATATGAAAGCTAACAACAATCCCACATTTTATAGGGCATCTAACCTCCCAGACAAATATCTAAACGTGTTCACTGTAATATTTCTAATTCATGGTCAGTATGCTTTCAATAAACTTTTTACAAATTTACTTTCTTTCACTTTCTTCAGATTCTTGAGATTCTTGAGCATGATCCCAAGCTACAATAAGAAAACATATATTTTTTATTTTCTTTCTTTATGATAAAAGATTTTGGGTGTGATACGAAATGGTCATATAAAAACATATACAGTTTGGTATGATCCGAAATGTTCATACAAAACTATACACAATTGAGTATGATCCGAAACATTCATAAAAACATATACAGTTAATTTCAGATACAATCTTCCCCAAAATAACAATAAAAAAAACAAACACAGTCAATTCCAGATACAATCTTTCCCAAATAACAACAGAATATTTTCAGATACAATCTTCCCCAAATAACAACGGAACATAATAAAATATTACTATTTGACTATAAGCCCAACATAATATGATTGCAAACATGACTGACGTTTAACTCTAGCCTACCTTAACCATGCAATCCGCAAAACACATTTCATGCGCTCTCTGCATTTACAGAAGTCAGCAATCACAGTAACACAAATTACACACCTTGGGCAAAGAAGGCGACACAACTGCCCTTGTCTCAGCGCCTGCAGACATAATCTGTTCACCCATTTCGAGAAACCCAGCAATCTTGCTGCCGATCAGTACATATGCTGAAAAGAGCAGACTGTTAGTCCTTGCGAACCAACACGTGAACTACTTTTAGCTCTCAGAACACAGTTGCTTGCTCCCTGAATACAGAAACATTGTATTGATATTTGTAAGAAAGAATCATTGAAGTAAGCTTACCGAATTAGGAATTTCAAATAGTCCAACGCTCCGCCGATGGATTAGAATTTAGTATATTTGTTTGTGTTAATTACTCCAGTTGACAGGTCAGCACCAACAGATATTGTTCGATTTCCAATCCGTGGGACCCGCAGCGATGACTTGAAAATCAATGACGAGCACAAAAAAACCAGGGGCAGCCAAACCCATTCTTGGCGCACTTGCTGGGAAGCAGCAGGGAACTCTCCACTTGGGGACCGTCTTTGCCCACGCATTATTTGACTCTTTTTTTCTTCGGGTCTGGGAATCGTAATCCATTGCACGGGCACCTACTGTCTGACCTGGGTTAGTTGACTGGAGGTTGAGTTGAGGTCTCTTGGTGATAAGGAATCGTTTAGAACACCTATATTTTTTTGTTTTGTCATTTTTAAATTCCTTCCCAAATACCCAATTCCACGTCACTGGAGATAGACCACCTTCTAGATGCCATGTAGATCTGCCCAACATACTAAATATAAAACTATAAAATTAAGAAGTTTGTGGGAGATTCGGTTGTTCTTTATTTCAACAAGCCATCTTCTACAACAAAATACTATTTCATTATTATGATACAAGGTTGTCATTAGAATAACATTCTTATGTTTGACATTGGAGGATTAGTTGTATTTTAAAATATCTTAAAAGATTTGTAGTTGTATTATAAAGAGATGTGTTTTCTTAAGTCAATTTTGAAAAATATGTTTAAAAGTCAAAGATAGTAGGTAAGGGTCGTAGAATGATGTATGTAGATTTGTTGCTTCTTTTCATTGACCACATCCAAATATTTAGTTATTGATTGCTCTTTTAATGATCTAAGATGAGAGAGCATGCTTGAGAGATGAGAGATGATTGATGAATGCTAATGAATGTATTTAAATACTAGCACATAGCATCAAATTTCATAAAATATAGACTTTGTTAGGTCAAGATGTGAAAACGAAGAGGCTAGATGGACAAATTTTGAATTTGAATTTTAGAAACATAGGGATCAAGTCAATGACTAAAAAAATGACCTTGGTTCTAGGCAAAGAGACAAATTTGGGTGGCTAACAACTATATCTAGGTAGGTCTATGGATAATTGTTAATAAATTATGAAATAAGATTAATGTATTGGAGTATTTATTTATAAGGATAAGGTGTGGGATAAATACATCAAGATATATAAATAGAGGATTAAGAAAAGGTTAATTGAATGTTCCCAACCTTGAACACTATTACACCATTTGTCTATGTGTACACATATCAAGACATTTCCTCAAAATACACACAAAACTACTTGGGAAATGACATGGGTACACAATTTTTAATTTGCCTCCACTTTGAGGTGCATATGAATCTTAAAAGTGCATCTCAGGGTGCATCACTCATAAACATGTATGTAATATAAATATTTAAACATCAAAATATATGAAAGGGGTCCATGTATAGTGATGGACTCTACAAGGTGTGATTTTGTAGAGTTGTCCTTCGATATATGCTCTCCAAAGGAACACCTTAAAAAATAAAGGAAAATCATTTCATGATTATCTTTTGTCTCACAAGAGAAATATAGATACAAAATAGGCACTTGTGTAACTGTCTAGGAAATAAGAAAAATAGGATATGAGTTAACAATCTATATGGACATTGCCACTTTATAAGTAAGTGTTGGCCCTAGATTTGTGCCAAGATAATTTGGTCTTAACCATTCCAAACACTCTTTTGAAATTATTATAGTCATTGTTGTTTTACACCAAAATGACTTATTTTCTAATATTTGGTTCATTTGGCCATCCTTAACTATTTGGCACATTGAAAAGAAAGGCCCACCACACAATATTATATGCTAGATATCTACCTTTAAAAACCTTTGTTACAAATAAAGACATTTTCATATTCAATGTTGTCAACACAATTGCTAAACAAGAAAGGAGAAAATTAAATTTCTCCTTTTGGGGATATAGGTATGATGAATAAATTGCCTCTTATAAGATATCCTTCCCTTGGTTGAGGAGTCATTAAGGGTGAACTTTCCAAGAATAAAAGAAAGGATTTCATTTGGATGGTCCCTCTCTTATTATTTTTTTGAAGACAAAATTTGGTAGTGCCTCTCATGAAAACCCAAGGAGATATGGGCTAGTTGCAAGGTCATAAACCATAATGGAAATTTTATTATGATAGCCTAAAACATATAGGAGGGTGTAAACAATCAAGTGGGGGCCTTGGCCACCATCCTTTCCATTAAAGTGGCGACATTCAATAGAGAAAGAAAATAATCTAGGAGGTTCACATACCATCATCAATGCACTAAAACATAGGAGATATCAAAATTGGAAGAGTGATCAGATATTGAAAAAAAGCCTAGTTGAGTCATAATCAATTTGAAGACATTGTCTTTCAATGTTGTTATAAGGAGGTTATTATTTTAATTTGCACCTTGTAAGCATAAAAATCACTTGCAAAAAAGATCAAATGATTTTAAATGATATGAGAAGGTGAGAGGGACTCCCTAATGCTTGGGATGGAGTATATAAAATTCCCTCCCATCTATAATATATAGTCTTGCACTTTAAGAACAATGGACATGACAAATCACTCAAGCAATCATCATCACTTGAGATTTCACGTGTATATTGTTGAACAAGACAAATGAGAGGGGGGTGAATTAGTTGTAACGAATTTTAACCTTTAATCACTTCCACCAGAAATTAGATCAATTATCATTCACAAATCCTTTACTCTACTATTGTGATTAATCATTAAGTGCAAAAACAAAAACAAAAAAGCATCACACACACAATAACACCAGATTTACATGGAAAACCAAATAAGGGAAAAATCATGGTGAGGATTAGCTCACAATATAGAGAATATCAAAACCGAATACAAAGTCTCACTACCAGAGAAGGCTTATTGCCAAAACAGGACTCACTATCTAGATTAGGACTCACTACCAACAAGGGTTACCCTCCCGGAGGGCTAACTGCCACAGAATTACAAAGAAGATAGAAGATATTTGTTACAGAGAGAAAAAAATCTCAATGCAATGGATATTTCCACCATGATACACTCAGACACTTGCAAACATGCTTGAATGATAGAGTACACCTTTAGCTCACTGCTTCTAGAAACTCATAGTTAGATTTTGCAGTGGTCTACTCAACCTCACATCACATACACACTGTTTCACATCTGTCTTTCTTGCATTCATTTCCTTTCTACATCTCAACCTTTATTTATACCTTCTTCAATTTTGAACTTCAACCAAAGTCGGCCACATTACCATTTGCATTTACAAATTCAAATTAGGTCAGCACCAAAGTATTCTATGATGGAATTAAAATGAGGGTGACCCAAACACACATCTAATGAGGACCTAAATAAGTCCCAACATGCCTCAACACACTTCCATAAACTTCAAAAGTAGTGTTAAACACAAGGTTGGCCAAGCCAATGTAAAACACATAAATCAATTAAGCACACACAACCCTAGCACAATCCAATCTTTCCAAATAACAAAATTAACTTGAACATAACCTTAGAAAATTATCCTAAGAACCACAAGTCATAAGACTCGGACAAGAATAAATCCAGAGCAACAACATTTCTCTCGGACCTTAGCCAGATACACAAAAACGCACAGTTCACAACTAGTGAACATAACTCACACTGTACAATGATCCAGGAACCCAAAATCTAGATATAGCAACTTCCAACCAAGGAAAATACCTTAGATCCTTACTAGCATAGCAGCAAATCCTAGAGAAAACACTGAATACCTACAACCGTCCTTTATTATAATTTTCTCAATATCCTTGACATATATAGCCAATAACTATCATCAATGACATCAATGACAACAACCAATTGGAAACCAATTAATCAGTTGGCATCAATGAAAACACCTTCATACTTGCAACAATCTCCCCCTTTGTCATTGATGGCAACACATGATGTAAAAACCATCAAAAGGCAACACAATGAAAATAAACACCCTTTTCGTGATTTTTTTGTTTCTCCCCCTTAGTAGCTAAACTTTTTCACATGATACTTTCTCCCCCTTTGATATCAATGGCAAAGGAAAAAGATGTTTTATATTGATTTCTCATTTGACATTAAGACAAAATACTCTTTCAATGACAACACATGACACTACCTGCTCCCCTTGAGAGGTAGCCACCAAAAATTAGTCCAAAAGAAATATAGCTCCATAAACTCACCAGACTGATGCATCTCCATATGCATCTAGTTCAATAAAGGAGGGGTAATAACCCCTAACTTCTCTCGGAGATACTCAAAAGTATCTTTAGGAAGATCCTTAGTAAATATGTCAGCAACTTGATTCTTCGTAGGTACATACTCAAGTTTTACTTCATTTTCCACAACCTTTTTCTCTCAAAAAGTGATACCTGATAGATACATGCTTTGTCCTTGAGTTCATCAATGGATTCTTTGAAATGTTAATTGCACTTGTATTATCGCAGAAGATAGGAATATGATCATCATACATTACTTTGATATCTTTCAATGTTTGTCTCATCCACAAAACTTATGTATAGCAAGATGTCATAGCAATATACTCAACCTTTGCAGTGGATAAGGAAACTGAATCTTGCTTTTTACTCAACCAAGACACCAATCTACAGCCAAGAAAGAATGCACCAGCACTTGTACCTTTTTTGTCATCAACACAACCTATGCAATTTGTATTTGTATAAGAACTTAGTGTAAAATCATCATCCCTAGGATACCATAAGCCATAATATCCTCTTAACAACAACATGTGTTTATCTAGGATCTCCTTGAAATCTAGCCACAAGACAAACTACATGCATAATATTTGGTCTAGTAGCAATTAAATACAACAATCCACCAATCATAGATCTATATTTTCTTTGATCAGCCTTAGGTGAATCATCATCTTTACTCAATTTGCAGCTAGTCACCATAGGAGTACATACCATTTTGGAACCATCCATCCCAAACTTCTTCAACATTTCTCTTACATACTTTGATGGTGAAATAAAAATCCCTTTTTTTGTTTGATTAGTTTGTAGTCCAAGAAAGAAATTCATCTCACCAAACATCGACATCTCAAATTATTTTTGCATCTTTTCAGCAAACATCTTTCATATTGTTTCATTTCCTCCAAAGATAATGTCATCAACATATACAATCACTATTAAGATCTTGCCATTTTTTAATTTTAAAATATAAATTACTATCTACTGCACCTTTGTTGAAACCTTACTGAATCAAATATTTGTCTAACCTTGCATACCAAGCTCTAGGAGCTTGCTTCAATACATATACAATCTTCTTTAATCTACAAACAATATCCACTTGATCTGAAGATTGAAATCCTTTTGGCTGTCCCATGTAGACTTCTTCCAATTCACCATTTAAAAATGCAAACATAACATCCATATGATAAAGTCTAAAATATTTATGAGAAACAAATGCTAAAAACATTTTGATAGCTTCCATCCTTGCCACTGAGGAAAAGGTCTCCTAAAAATCTATACCTTCTACTTGTGAGTAACCTTTACAAACAAGTCTTGCTTTATTTCTAACCACTTCTCCATTCTCATTCAATTTGTTTCTATATACCCATTTTGATCCGATTATGTTTTATATGCTAGTCTAGGGACCAATTCCCAAGTTTGGTTCTTCTCAATCTATATAAGTTCTTCTTCCATAGCTTTCATCCAATTCTCATCATTACATGCTTCACTTACTATCTTTGGTTCAACTTCAAAAAGTAAGCACAAATTTATTTCATCATCAGTAACAACTCTACTTCTTGTCAATACTCATTTCCTCTTGTCTCTATTGATTTTACTTTCTGAATGTTTTTTCTACACATATTTAGGTGTCTTTACGGACACCATCGAAGCTTCTTCTTCTTCATTCTGCTTCTCCTGTTCTTTCACAACTTCTTCTATTCTTATGCAATCAATCTCATTAGATACATATCCATCAACTTTAATTGAATTATTTAATGCTTCATCAACCTTGACATTTGTTCTCTGTATAATCTTTCTTAGTCTTTTGTTGGAACACATGTAAGATTTTATTTTAGTAGAGTATCAAAGGAAGATACCTTCACCACATTTAGCATCAAACTTTCATAGATTTTCTTCATCCCATCTAATATAACATTTACTTCCAAATACCTTGAAATACTTGACATTAGGCATTCTTCCACACCATAGCTCATAGGGGGTCTTATTATTGTTAGCTTTTGCTTGAACTCGATTGAACACATAAACAATAGTGTGAATAGCTTCTCTCCAATAAACTTTTGATAAACCTGCCTCTATAATCATAGATCTAGCAGCTTCTTGAATCGTTGTGTTCTTTCTTTCAATAAATCCATTTTATTGAGGAGTTATTAGAGTGGATAACTATCTCTTTATTCCATGAACTTCATGAAACATATTACTCATTGGAGGTGAATTCACCACCTCTGTCAGACCTCAAGCATTTTATTCTCAAATTTGCTTCATTTTCTACCATAGCCATAAATTCCTTGAATCTATCTAATGCATCAGATTTTTCTCTAAGAAAAGTAACCCATGTGTACCTAGAGTAATCATCAATCAAAATCATAAAGCACATGTCCCCTTGTAGACTTCTCACTCTTATAGGACCATAGATATATATGAATTGAATCTAGTATTCCAGTAGTGGATTGTTCCTTTGACCTAAAGCAGTTTCTAGCTTGTTTGAACCAAACTGACAATTCTTGCAAACAACATTAGGGTATGTGTAGGATCATCATGGAAAAAATAGGCCCTTAAGTGGTAATAAAATTTTGAAAAATCAAAGTTAGGCAACTTGAAGTAAAATTTTGAATAAGTTATCTATATTATTTCAAAAATATGTAAGAATAGAATCTGTAGCAAATTGAATGTAGTTTCTAAACTACTAGGTTTATTTTATTTTTTAAAAATCTATTTGGTGAAAATTTAAAATTTTAATGCAGTAGTACTTAAATTTCAGGGAAAAACAAGAAGTAGATTAATGCGTAAAACCGCCCTAACCACAATAAAATGATAATATTTTCTTATAGTATTTTAGATATAAGTGGGGACTCTTGTCGATGTAAATGCATATTTTTGCTTGTAATCTTTTCCAGAAGTAAATAATTAATTGGAAGTAAATTCTTATTACAACTTTTAAAAATATAAAAAGCTTCATTGTTTGACCACATAACTTGGTCAAAGCTTCATGAAATTCACTTTTTTAATCCTATAGTGTACAAGCATAGAGATGTGACACATGTTTTAGATTTAAAATGTGATACGTTGAAAAGCTATAGATGTTTTCAATGACATCAATTAGGACTTTAATTAAGTAATTCAAATGAAAATGATTAATAATTATTTATTAAATTCAAAGTTAAGCATAATTTATATTGGTGGAAAGCTAAGAATCTCCTTTAAAAACCCTTTTCATTTCATCAATTTTGGGTAAAAAAAAAGTCGCCAGCCACATACCTTGCACATACCCATCATATCGCCACTTTTTGGCACATCATGATCTTGCACATACCCATTAATAGGCTTTGTAATCCTTGATAAATCACTCACAACATGCACAACACTGAACCTCGCCATATTATCAAAATTCATGTGACCCATTCTCTAGTGCCATAACCAACTGTCATTAATCTGAGTCATAAAGCAATGACCATCAACACCCTTAAATTGATAAATATTTCCTTCAGACTTCTTACCAGCAACAACCATTGTTCCAGATCCTTTCCTAATTTCAAATCTCTCATCCTCAAATACAAGATTATATCCCTTACTACACATTTTTCCAATGCTTAAAAGATTATGCCTTAAGCCCTTAACATAGTAGACATCATCAGTATTATGTTTTCCATAAAAAAAATATGGAACCTATTCCACAAATCTTAGCACTAGTATCATCTCCAAACTTAACTAATCCTCCATCATAATTTTTAAGTTTAAAAAACTTACTCTTATCACCAGTCATGTGATGTGAACAACCACTATTGACAACCTAGTAGTTCTTTTCTTGTTTAGCATGTAGGGAAGAGATCACAGTATCTTCATATTTCTCCAATGGATTTTTCTTCACTTTTCTTTCAGTATTAGAAAAAGTAGATCCATCTTTTATAGCCAAGAACAAGCATTCATTATCATCAAAATCTGCATAATCAGGCTTCATAAAAAATACTAGCATCTTCATTTACATAATATTCTCTTAATCATCTTCCCTTTGTTTTTTTGCTTAATCTATGTTTATTCTTCTTAGCTCTTTCTAGACATCTAGAAGCATAGTGACCAATACCTCCACAACTAAAGCATTTAAAAGGTAACTTACCTTCATACTTATCAGAGCCCTTTTTCATTCTCCTTGCAAAGTTAGCTTCTACATCATCAAAGTTCTCTTCATCCAGATCATTAGCTCTGGTAGCCTTAAAAGCAATCTTTGTCCTTGATCCATTTCTCAAGCTAGGCTTTCTCATTTCATAAGATGTTAGAGTACCCAACAACTTATCTTTAGTATATGTCTTATAATCTATATATATTCCTCAGTAGTAGATGCTTTTTCACTATACTATACGCATCAAGGAGAGTTATGAGAATCATCTTCATAATCTTGGATTCATCCATTGTAGCACCAAGTCATCGCATTCCACATACTAGCTCATCCATTCTTTGTACATGGGTTTCAATATTTTCATCTTCAAATATCTGTAGCAGCTCGAATTGTTCCTCTAAGTTTTGCAACTTAGATTCTTTAACCCTTTCATCTCCTTCATGCATCTTTGCCAATTCATCCCAGACCTCTTTATCAATCTTCAGATTTGAAACTTTAATTAAATCTAAATGTGAAAAACTATTCTTTAGAATAAACTTCACCTTGTTGTTCATTTCATGTGCCATGATCTTTTAGCTATACTTA
>VDFB02000015.1:169204378-169325129 GCA_007258455.2 Sequoia sempervirens | reverse complement strand
AGTCCCAACATGCCTCAACACACTTCCACAAACTTTGAAAGTAGTGTTAAGCACAAGGTCAACCAAACTAGTGTAAAAAAAGTAAATCAATTAAGCACACACAACCCTAGCACAATCCAATCTTTCTAGATAGCAAAATTAACTTGAACACAACCTTAATAGCAACTTATCCTGAGAACCACAAGTCATAAGACTCAAACAAGAAGAGATCTTGAGCAACAATATTTCTCTCGAACCTTAGCCAGATACACAAAAAATCATAGTTCACAACGGGTGAACATAACTCGCACTGTATATAGCAACTTCCAACAAGCAGGGACAATACCTTAGATCCTTACTAGCATAGCAAAAAATCCTAGAGCAAAACTCAGAGCAAACACTGAATACCTACAACCATCCTTTATTATAATTTTATTACTATCCTCGACATATATAGCTAATAACCATCAGCAATGACATCAATGACAACAACAACCAGTTGGAAACTAGTTAACCAGTTGAGATCAATGACAACACCTTCATACTTGCAACATATATTAGATTGATTTCAAATACATGTTTCACTACCACTAGAAGACATGTAAAATGAAGCCTTAGGCACTTGAACTATGATTCTTTTATTGTCAAACCTTGACTCTTGACATCACCTTTTCATTTAGTTGTTTACATAAGAAATTTATATAAAATGGAGTTATTATTTTATCTCCACTCCTAGTGCAAAGAAAATCTAATTTAAATTAAATAAAAAATTTGAATTTAAGAAGTTAAACTTTCTTAGTGCAAGATTGACCCAAGCTGAAAAATTAATGTTAAGATGGAGAATAAATGTCTAGATATAAGGGGCACAATAAATTTCAAATATGTGGTAGTATGTTAGAAACAAATGAGATGAGATAAAATGTGTGAAAATGCATAGAGTTGGGGATATGTGAAGAATTAGGGAATGAGCGCAACTTTACTCAAAATTAGCACACCATTTGTTGATATATAATTATATTAAGTCATTCAACCAAACAATGAAAATTGGGATAAGTATGTGAATTCCATTATCACATATTATTTCCATGTTAGTTCACTCTTCTTTGTTTATCATGTCAATAAGTGTTCCTTATGTGGGAAATATCTTATGAGAATAATTGTTATGGATGAATGCAACAACTATGATTTTCCTATAGTTGTTGACCAATCATGGAAGGTGAATGATTTTTCCATCTAGAAATGGTAATTTAAATATATATGTGTGAGGTATATTTTTAATTCTACTACTTTTCTTACTATTTTGGCCATGCATATTTATAATTTTGTTAGGAAAGGTGTCTCAACCTTGCTCTGAATGTTATTTATAATTTGATCCATGTTACTTGCATATTGAATATCATATATATATGTTGACAATTGATGAATTTATTATTATTACAAAAAAAAGTAGGATCATTCATAAATCATTGAATATGAGATCAACTAACAACTAAATTTGATTTCAATAATAATTTTATCTATTTATTATTTTTTAGGAATGAGATTAAGAACTAAACTATACGTAAACTTTTTTGTTACATACAAATTTAATTGCACTCTTTGTATGATGAATTTCTTAATTATTCAAAACCTACATAACAATCCTTCTAAGATTCTACATGTCATTTCAAGCCATGTCATTTTTTAAAGCTCCCATTTTAGGGAATACACATATATTTGTATTTAAAGCAATACATATTCCAATATGATTCCCTTAATTTTCTCCTAAGACTTTTCATCTAACTATCTCTACACATACCCTCCAACCCTCATGTTCCATGAGATTCCATATTCTCAAGGCATTTCTTTGGGAAGCCTTGAAGTCTTTCTATGAAATATATTTAGTTTTATCCTATAACCACCATATTCTATGACTATGTTTACTTGATCTATTTTATTCAAATCTCATTTCTAAGTCCCATAATGATTAAGTGTTTGTGCATCTTTTATATAATCATTTAAAATTTTATGTTTTATTTGAGCTACAATCAATGAAAGAAAATCAAATAAATATATTAATGAAATTAAAAATAGTAATGAATTCAATATTGATTGGTGATATAATATTAATGCACTATTAAATCACATTTAGATCTCAATATAATAAAAAAATGATGAATGAATTATCATTATAAAATTGATGGCTGCCAAAATTATTATTTTTTTAGTATTTTTTCTTAACATATCAACTATTAAAAACATACAAATTCACATATTCTAAAAATTATTTTATTAATGTTTAATTAAATCAAAACATATTTTAAAATGAAAAAGAAAATTCTAATACATTATTATTGTCATATAAAAAATACAATAGCGCTTAAACCAAAATAGTGGTTTACAATTGAAGTGAGGAAGGAAAACTCACAAAAAATGAATGCATGGCAAAAAAACTTGATTTTAGGGGTTCGTACGAACCTATTGGTTCGACCGAACCCATTAGGGGTTCGCTAGAACCTAAGTTTGGGTGAACCCTTTTAATGCTTTCCCACCAAAAAAGCCAACAAAACCCATTATAAAAGGGGAGTTTGAATGAACCCTGGCTCGAACGAACCCCCCTTATTCCTCATCCCCCCTAAGACACAAAAAAAACTTGAATTTTGGCACTTTGAAGCTCAAGTTGAGGCTTAAAATGGAGGAATCTTCACAAACCCAATGAATCAGGTAGTCCTTAGAGCGAGCTATCCAAAGAATATAATTTTAATATATTTTGATTTTATTATGTATTTGTTTTTTAGTTTTATTAAACATAGGTTTTCATTGAAAATTAAAGTCTTTGTTCTCCACATGTGGAAAAATAGTAGATTATCAAAACAAAAATTGAAAAATATGAGTGCACTAGATACGAAGTCCTTGATCCAACAAAAAAATTTGAATTTTGACATATACAAAAGTTATGCAATATAATGGTCAAGCATGTCTAAATTGTAATTGGTTTGATCAAACTTGATAAAAAATATATTCAATAAAAAACTGCCTAACCAAGTAGTTTAATTAGATATCGAAGCCAATGTAATCTAAATCAAAAGAATTAGAATTTTATCCTTTCCATGGAAAAAAAAATTACAAGCGTTATATGGTGTGTTACTTTTTAAAAATGCTATTTTTTGAAAAAAAATAATTTTCGTGGGAGATGGAAAAAGAAGTGCAATTTGATTCCAAAAATTTTGAAAAAAATATTTTAAGAATCTATAGACAAAATGTGACAAGACTCTAGTTTGCATCATCTTCAAATTCTTCACGGTTTAGCCGCTATAGGTGCTCGAATGTGAAGATTCAATTAAAAATGATAATTTCAATGTCTAGTTTGACCAAAAATTGTAAACCACTATTGTGGGATCACCCATAGATTTATAATTTTATCACTTATTAATACTACTATCTTTATCATATATTTTAACATATAAATACCAAATATTTCAAAATAGAAATAAAAATATATAAAAAACTTAGTTTATTTTTTCATCAAAATTAAAAAAACCTTTATCTTAAACTATATAGATGTTTACTTTAATGATGTCCTTAAAAGGTGAGTTTTTAAGGAAGCTTTTGACTTAAGAAAGTCTAAATGTATCACATCTTCACAATTCATGCCCTTTTATAGTTAAAAAGATCATATTGTTTAGTGATGTTTTCTTAATCTATAAATTTTCATATTTCTTCTTATTAAAGAATATAAAATTATATGTTCATCTAAGTTTATTATAAGTTAAGGGACAAGAGATTTAAAATTTATGAATAAAGATCAATTTTGATTAAATTTCATTGATTTCAAATCTATATAGATTAATACAATAATCAATTTTCAATCTATATATCTATTTTTATTTTTATTTTTACAATTTTTTTCTTATTGAAAGATTGAAATTGTACGACTTACAGTTATAAATTAAAGGACAATATAATTAAAAATATGTAAAATAAATTTCAATGACTTCAAATATATATTAGTTAATATAATACTTGATTCTAAACATATATCTTATTTTTAATTAATTGGAAGTTATATCAACCTATAAATCTCTGTTGACATACCTATTATAGTTTTATGTGTAGTCCCTAATATTATACGATAGTATCTAGAATATTCTCTTCTTCCTTTCCCCCAATTCTACACCATCACTTTGAAAATAGAAACTAGAAAGAAAACTATTCTTGAAAATATGTTCTATGTAATAGTGAAAGCTAAGTTCTATACTAGATGCAATAATGGGCATGCATAAGACATCCATTTTACATACAACAAATGTATGGGAATACCAATGCCTACCAACACACAATCAACACTTTTATTAGATATTGTTGCAATTTTCTAAAATATGGTCAATACTCTCATTGATACTTAGAATATTTTTGAATTATGTCGAACTTATTGAAAAGCACACTATGATTTTCATCACACAGTTATGTAAATCACTATGACTTGAACTCATGACATGTGTTTGATTAACACATACATCAAGCAACCATATTGCATGGGCAATAATACTTCCAACTATAATGACTCATATTTATGAGATTCACTGTTCCATAAGAAATAGGCCCCACAGATATTGATTCATGATAGACAATACATCTAATATAAAATATTCAATTTAATAATAAGAAGTTAGAAATATGTTGGATGATAAATCTAATATAGAACTTAGCTTTCACCCTTTGTTAGGTATTTTTAAACCATTGTCCGAAAATAATATGACAAAACTTGTGTAATATTTAATTCCCCACCTCAAAAGTGGAGGGCATGGTCGGTGTCAATTTTTCCAACCGTGATTTAAAATTCCCTCTCACACGCGTTATCGTCGAAGTGAATATTCCACTTCCGCGTTGTTAAATTTGCGTTGAAAACCATACATAGAATTCCAGGGATCCTTCCAACGTATTGCGTGGGAACGCGGACTAATTTAAATTGAAATATTTACTTTAGTCAACAATATTGCCCTAGCTAACCATCTATAGTTTTATCATATTTTGACTTTTAAAAGTCAACACAATAATTTTTAAGAGATTTACTTTGACTTTTAGTAGCAAAGACTTGATATAATCTTTATAAACTAATGTCTTAGACTTTGGATTCTAATACCTTGTCTTTCCCCTAGAACTAGATATTACCTTCCCATGGAAAACTTGGATTTCCATATTTATGTGAGAAGTCAAATACATTTATATTCTTCATCTCAAGCCAAAAGCTCCCCCTGTGTCCTATATTATGATGGAGACAACTTTTACACTTCAACTATATTCTTCCCAAGGTATTTTTTTGAGTCTCCATTTACATGTTTTTTTTAAATGTAACTCTATATCATTTTAAATACATTTGTGTAAAGGATGTTAAAGAGATAAAAGTGTATGTATGTATGTATGTATGTATGTATGTATGTATGTATGTATGTATGTATGTGAGATATACATAACAATTTTAATAGTGTTTTCAAATATTTTTAGTCATCTTTTAAATAAATATATTTAAGATATTTACGGTAGTTTGTGTTAGGTTAATGTTTGTCTTGTGATAAATTATTTGTATTTAGTAAAGTTAGATTTGGATATTGGTATTAATAGAATTATATATTTATGTTTGGAATTTTGGTTAAGATTATGGATTGTATGGATATTGACATTATGTTTAAAATAGTGTTATTTTGCATAAAATCATTGTGATGATGACGATGATGATGATTGTGGTTTATTTCTATTATTTATGAGAATGGTTTTAAGGTAGCATATTTCCTTTTTAATATCATGCTTTGATTTTAATTATAGTATGATGAGTGTTAACGTTAATATGATTTTGAACTAGTAGTAGTAATCTAAATAGTGGTGTTTGATTATGGTAAAAATTAAAAAGAAATTTGTGAAATATTATGTGATAAATGTGAATTGTGTGTGTGTGATTATGTTAGTGAATTTATCTCATGATTATTATCCAAAATTGATAAATATGTAGATTTTGGATACTTATAAAGTTTGATATTTTTTGGAAATTAAGGTATTGTTAATTATTGCTTTGACTATTTTGTAGGATATATTAATGTTTGGTTGTAAGTGTGTAGGTGGATTCTATGGGCAATGAAATTTTTTTGGAGGTTCTCTAGAAATAGTTGTTGTGATTCCCTGGTGAACCTTGACCTTAATCCATGAGGGGACCAAGGTCTTTATTTGTGAAAAATATTTTGTAATACGCAATTTGTTTAATTTTAAATTTTAATTTTTTGATAAAGTTGTATGTGTGGGAATTTTGGGTTTTAAGCCTATTGGTTTGTCCTTGATTTTCAAATGATTCTCAAAATTATCTAAAGAATAGCCAGTTCCTATACTCAAAGATGTCAAGAGGTTGGCCAATGAACAAGAGATTGATTTCCCAATTTTCTCCTTTGCACTTTAGGTTAAGCAAGACCTAGGAGGGTGATCCTTAGCAATATAAAATGAAATTGTACCTAAATCATATCAGGATATTGTTTAAACAAAAATGTTCTCATGAAATGTGTCAAAAATTGTAAATAAATCAGATTTAATGGGCTAAATTCTTGGAGACTCCTACATTAGTGACTTCAAGAACATATGCAAAGCTTAAAGAACAAATTAAGATATAAATTGAAATTATCTTGTAAATGAATACATGGACTTGTTACACCCTTAATATTGGTGTGCATTGGGTTATGAATAGTCGGCTTGTGGCTATCTTAACTCCTAATTAAGTCATGTTATCATTATTATATTATTATTTAGTTGGTTAGGTCAACCTGGGGCTTATATAGTGGTGTCTAAGTTGGCCTAGGTGATATCCTAGGCATAAATAGGTATATATAGGAGGTTGTGAGTCTGATCTCATCATCATATTGTGAAGTGTGTTCTCCTTAGAGATATTTGGAGGTTTTCCCCCTCGAAATGGCTTGTTATTCTTAGTTATTATCAAGTATTTGCAACATATTTCATATCATATTCTTCTATTATGCAAGTTATTTCATTACAAGTGGTATCAAAGCATGATCTTGGCACTATAGAGGTAAGGATTTTTTTCTCAATATTGGAGGTGATTTTGGGAAGAGCATATCTTTCATATTTTGCTGATTTTAAAAAAAAAAAATTAAAGGGTTTTTGAAGAACATATTAAAAAAGCTATAGTTCATATTTCAGAGGAATTGGAGCATAATTGAGCGAATTACTATAGAATTAGGGTTTCTACACAATTTATTTGGAATCTACATATCTCTCACATCTTGTCAAATTGGAGCCTAATTTTTATTGGGTTTTTGAAGACATACTAAAGGCAATTATAGTAGAGAATTTGAAGAAATTGGAGTAGAAATAAGAAAGTTATTGAAAAAATAAGGTTTCCACAAACATCACTCTCAAGGCTATAAATATGCTCATTTCTTGGAGATTTTTCTAGGTGAGAGGTATTTTGGCCCTAGTAGTTATAATAATTTTTTTAGAGAATTTAAGTTTCATTTGTGTGATTTATTTCAAAATGATTGGTTCCCATCAATGACAGGGCCTGCAACACGGGGCTAAAAGAATTTTGTCACTTCGGGGAAGACTCTTGATAAGGATGGGGTAACAATAGAGGATACTACTCCTAATGAGGAAATCACTAAGGTCAGGGAAGACATTTCCTCAATGAAGATGGATATGTATGACCTAAAAGGAGATATATCAGATATACGAAGCATGTTAACTGCCTATATGAATGAACCAAGAAAGGAGTTCTCAAGCAACCAAGGTGATACTTCCAAGTCAGCTAACATTGACACATGTTTTAATACTCTTATGGGATCCAAGAATTTATTTCCAAAGGTGGATATGTGCAAGTTTGATGGAAAAGATCCTCTAACATGGATAAACCAAATGTGGAATTTTTTTGAAGTACATCAAATACCAAATGGATAGAAGATCATGATGGCTTCCCTATATCTAGAACTAGATCAATTCATTTGGTATCGTTGGATTTGTACTCATCAAAGGAAAAAGGGTCTTACCGTCTCATGGTCAATTTTTACGGAGGAACTCCAACCACAATATAGCAATAGCATGATAGACAACTTCTTTAGCTAGCTAGCTAAACTTCAATAAACAAGATCAGCTAAGGATTATATTCAACAATTCCAAAATCTATCCTTAAGAGTGGATACAATTATAGATAACTTGAATGATTTATTCTTGGGGGGGGTCTCAAGGATCACATTCAACATGAGGTATGCATGTTTAGTCCTAACTCTATAAATGAGTCTTTTATCTTAGCATGTAGGGTGGAGGAGAAGTATTTGATTCCTATGAAGCAAGGGGCTAATGTGACAAGAAAGAAAGGATATTCAACACATTCTCTTCCCCAACCTACTAGGTTGACTCCACAACAAATTAAGGAGAAAAGAGCAAAAGGGTTGTGTTTCAATTTTGATAGCAAATACAATCGAGGACATAAATGTAGTGAAAGGAAATTGTCCTATATTGAAGGTCCAAGTGAGGAAGAAGAGGAGGAATCCATGTTAGAGGATGAAAGGGATTCAAATGTGTTGATCGACTCATGTAGTACTCATAATTTCATCAACAAAAAGTTAGCTACTCATCTAAAATGTTTTATATATCTAGCTCTAGAGTTTTAGGTTTTGATTGCATATGGTGGTACAATTAGCTGTTCAGGGAAGTGTCATAGCATTAAATTATCCATGGGATATTATCAACTTGATACCCCAATGTATGCGGTATCCATGGGTGCAACAGATATTGTTTTGGGAGTACAATGGATTACTACATTGGGAACAATTAAGATGAACTTCCAAGGACTATTCATGGGATTTCAATCAGAAGGAAGGGTAGTAGAGCTAAGGGGGTTGAAGGAAAAGTCCCCACAGATGGTAAGCTCTCATCAAATGCAAAATTTGCTTAAGAAAGGAGTAGATGGATTTGTGGCCCATCTATGTTCATTAGAAGTATCTCAATCTAATGCTTCTAGTCATCCAAATTTACAAGCTATAATTGATCGTCACTTAGTTGTTCTTGGAGATATGCCTAAAGGAATTCCTCCTAAGTGGTATCATGATCATTCCATACAATTAGTTCTAGGGATCCAACCACCAAACATCATGCCTTACAGGTACCCACACATACAAAAGAGTGAGAAAAAATTGTTAAGGAGATGCTAGAGGCGGGAATTATCAAGCATAGCCAAAGTGCTTACTCCTCACCTATGGTGATGGTACATAAGAAGGATGACACTTGGCACATGTGTCTGGATTATAGAGTGCTCAACATGTACACCATTAAAGATAAGTTTCCTATTCTAGTCATTGATGATTTTCTAGATGAATTGAATGGAGCTATGTATTTTACCAAGTTAGATCTTAGATCTGGTTATCACCAAATTCGAATTAAGGAGGAAGATATTTGTAAGACAACATTTCAGACTCATGAGGGTCATTATGAATTTTTGGTGATGTCATTCAGTCTTACCAATGCACCATCTACATTCCAAAGTTTGATGAATTCCATTTTTAAGAAGTTCTTGACAAAGTTTGTATTAGTGTTCTTTAATGATATATTGATTTATAGCAAGACTTGGGAAGAACATTTGCAACATGTGGATCAAGCATTACAAATACTTGAAGATAATCAACTCTATGCTAAGCCATCCAAGTGTGCTTTTGGTCTTAAGGAGGTGGAGTATTTGGGACACATGGTTTCATATGAAGGAGTAAAGGTGGAACCTAACAAAATTAAGGCTATCATGGAATGGACTATTCCAAAAACAATTAAGAAACTAAGGGGTTTCTTTGGATTGACAGGGTACTATAGAAGATTTGTGAAGAATTATGATCATATAGAAGCACCCCTCACCACTCTATTGAAGAAGGATTCTTTTCATTGGAATGCATCCACTAATACAACATTTGAGAGATTGAAGGAGGTTATGTGTACAACTCTAGTGCTTGCCACTCTTGACTTCACCAAGGAATTCATTGTGAAATGTGATGCTTCTAAAAATGGGATAGGAGCAGTTCTCATGCAAGAAGGTCGACCAATTGCTTTTGAGAGTCATCAATTAAAGGGTAAGAATCAACTAAAACCTATTTATGAGAAGGAAATGCTAGCAATCCTTCACGTAGTTAAACAATGGAGGCCTTATCTAATGGGTAGACACTTCAAGGTTAAGATGAATCATGATAGCCTAAAATATTTTTTGGAGAAAAGACTATCTTATGAAGAGCAACAAAAATGGGTCACTCAGATGTTAGGATATGACTTTGAGATTGTATATAAGAAAGGGAAGGAAAATATTGTGGAAAATGCTCTTTCAAGGAAGGATGAGAAAGATGAAGCCTTTTTGTGTTCCCTTTCAATATTACAAGAAAATTGGGTGGAGGAAGCTAAAGCAGAGTGGCAAAATGATGTTGTAAAAAGTAATCTCATCCAACAATTAAAAAGTGATCATAGTAGTTCAGATAAGTTTTGTTGGAAGGGAGATACTCTTTGGTATAAAAAGTGTTTGTATCTCTCCACTAATCCCACTCTTAAAAACAAGATTCTCACAGAGCTGCATGAGTCTGCAATTGGTGGTCATTCAAGATTTTTGAAGACATATCATTGAGTTAGCCAAGATTTTTTTGGGAAGGGCTAAAAGGTGATGTTCAAAAATTTGTGGATGAATGTTTGGTTTGTCAAAGGAATAAAGGGGAGACAATTAAGATACTAGGCCTCTTGCAACCCTTATCTATTCCTACCCAACGTTGGGAAGAGGTATCCATGGACTTCATCACAAGGCTTCCAAAATATAAAGGTCATAATGTAATCATGGTAGTAGTTGATCACCTCACTAAATATGAACATTTCATCACATTATCACATCTTTTTACAAGTGTAGTGGAAAAATATTTTTTGGAGAATATCCAAAAGCTACATGGTACACCTAAGGTTATTGTTAGTGATCATGATCCTATCTTCACTAGTCACTTTTGGAAATATTTATTCTCATGTTTGGGTACTCAATTGGCTCATATCTCTTCATACGGCTCTCAATTAGATGGGAAAAATGAGGTTATTAATAAGTGTTTGGAAGGATATCTATGTTGTTTCACTTTAGAGAAACAATCTCAATGGGTAGTGTTGCCCGATTTTTTACTTACGGACTCAATCAGGTCACCAAGACATCTGTGTTCAGTGTAACATCTTGCCGATCAACTACAGTCTCACCGAAAGAGTGGAACTCTCGGCATAATATTGACCTCAGCGGGAGGTCTGGCCAATAAATGGAGTTCTCGCCGAAAGGTTTTGGGATCGCCGAGATGTCTCGCCGACAAGTGGTGGTCTCCCTGAAAGAAGGTTTGAGCTCGCTGAGAGATGAAGGCTTTGATATGATGTCCCGACGACCATTGGTGGTCTCACCGAAACAGCCGACGTTGGGGAGAAGTCCTACCGAAGGGGTAGGGTCTCAGCAAAGAGAGGTGTCATCGACATGAGGTCTTGCCGACCTGGTGACATCTTGCCAAAATGGGATGCCTTCAGTGTAATGTGGGGGCTTCGGTATAACATCTTGCCGATCGAGGAAGTCTCGGTGATAGGAGCTCGGTGAAAGGTCTCGATGAAGGAAAGGAGCTCGACGAAAGGTCTCATTGACTGAGCAATGTCTCCTTAACTAAAATAAGCCCTTGTCGAAACAAGGTAGCTTCGACAAGAAGTCTTGTCGACCCGATAGGGTCTTGCCAAAATGAGGTGAGCTCGGGGATAATGGAGGAGTTCGCTATGAAGTCCCGCCGACTTGGTGGTGTCTTGTCGATAGCGATAGGTCCGCTGCAGACATTGGCATGAACTCTTGCCGAATGCAGATGTCTGGGCGACGAAAGGGCGATATCGGTATGACTTCTGAGGAATCGCCATGATGTCTAGCCGATAGTGATGGTCTAGGCGACAATGTTGGATATCAATAGGACTCTGGCCGCTCACTACGAACTCTTGCCGATTGTCGCATGTTATGCCGATAGCTGCTATGAGGTGTACTTGCATCAGGGAGACAAAAGTAGTGTCTCACTGACATGCGATTCTGGCTGAATAACCTTTGACCGCCTGGAATCTTACATGGAGTGTGTTCGCCCAATTAGAAGGAGCTAAAGGTGGACCACTATCCATTTTTCTGATTGACTCCCCCTAAAAAGAAGATCAATAGAATGTAAGCAACATGGATCTACTTTGAGGTCAAAAGCGATGGAGTAGCTTAGCGAAGCAATGGTTTGGAGGTCTGACAATAGGGAATATCTGATGCTACTTATAGAGGGGGATCAACTTGAAGAAAGATCTGGAGCAAGAATCAGGCATAAAGGAAGAAGAAACTATGAGTTACAGTGACAGCTGGGATCGCTACTGGCAAAGGGGGATCGACATTAATGTTAATGCTTTAGAGCATTCAAAGCGGCCCTTCAAGGAGGTTCGAGGATGGACACAGAGGCCGGAGGTAAATGCAAGTATTACATAAGATCTGAAGGCTTAGACTCCTCAGGGCGATCCTTCACATTGACATGGACAACAGGGATACACTTGAATGCAGCATAAACTTCATTAAAGGATCTAGGGGCGGATCTTTCTGGAGGCTAATATTTTTATAAGCCCTAGGGGCTCAAACTTTTGTATATAGGGAATTTTTTCCTCTTTGTAAGAGAGTTTTGATTATGCATTATGGAGAGTTAGTGATTTTTAACAATCCTTTCTCAGCTGATGTATGTTTTGTAACTCCTTTTTTTTGGAATTTGGAATACAAAGATTACCTTGAAGATCAGTGTCAATTTTTTTTTATACTACCTTCATTCTTCTTTGAGATTATGCAATTTTCTAAACTGTGCTTATTATATTTGCATTGGAGTTTTTAGAGTTGTGAAATTTTTCTTTCCTTCTGAACATACATATGCAAATTAAGCCCCTTTTTCAAATTATGCATAAGTTTAATAAGATTTATGTTGGGTAGATGAAATAACTGTCATCCTTTTTCCAGTGTATGTTCATCTTTTATTTCATGATTCCTGTCAGTTCGATGTATCACCATAGGATTTAGTTTTCATTTTCATGCACTCCTTCTCCCTTTTCCTTACAAAGATCAGTAGTTAGGTGATAACACAAAGGAAGTTGGCCTTCTCTGGAGGTTGACCTCTATCTACAAGTGACCGACAACTTTGGAGATCTTCCCATGTTACACTAAGGTGTTGAACATCAGGTTCAACAGGGTGCAATTTCAAGTGATAACAGGTAGATTGGCTACCACTTGGAGAATGGTGGTATAACACTTCTTTTCATAGCTCATAAAAAATGTGTCCATTTTTGGAACTTTATGGATATCATCCCCCTTCCATCACATCATGATTAAAGGTGTCACCAAGAGTTCAAGCAATAGATGACCACTTGCTTCATCAACAACAGGTACTTTCAGGAATCAAGTAGAATTTAGCCATGGCACAAAATTGAATGAAACGATAGGTAGGCCAACATCATACTGAAAGAAGTTTTGAAGTTGGGGATTGGGTCTTCTTGAAATTGCATCCTTATAAGAAAATCTCACTGAAGGAACAAAAAAAGAATAATAAGTTATCTCCAAGGTATTATGGGCCATATCAAATCATGTAAAATATTGGTAGTGTTTCCTACTGTGATATAAGAGGGATTCGTTGCACATGGGTCTCTCCTTTCTCAAGAGATCACCAAGGAACAAATTGCCCTTATACACCTTAGAATGATAGATTAGCAGAATGATAAAGAACTAGGACTTAGTTATGCTTTGGGAAAAACTACCAAAGACCCTAAGAGAGAAAAACTAAGAGATTTTGGTCTCAAAAGAGGGAGCTCTCGACCAAAATGCGTCAATGTGGGTGTGGTTTTAGGACGCCAGCGGTGCACTGTTGTCTAAAGGACATGTTGGCATCCTAAGCAATAGAGAACTTAGGAACTCAAATGGACAAAGATGAGCTTTACTTCTAAGCGTAAGTCTAAGGTGTACTAAATGATATAACTAGTCAGAAAACCAAAAATTGAAATGAAAGCAAGGATGCTTGAAGAAAGCTTACCTTTCTCTAGACATCTAGATCTTCACTCCAAGCCCCTTTTCGTGACCTACACATAAAAGAATGAGAGGAAAATTTTTCGGTGGATGTATAGGGGCCTGCCTCAGTCAAAATCCCATTTTGGTGTTCCCACCTCCACGAAAAACCAAGTTGGAAAGGAGTGTAAATGAAGTAAACAAAGCATGTGGTGAAAGCAAAAATCACTCAAGAGTAGAACCTGCACCACAAGAAGCATGTGGTGAAAGAAAAAACCACTCAAGAGTAGAACCCACACCACAAGATAATAAATGAACAAGTAGGAAAGGAAAGTAAGAGAGAGAGAGAGCATTACCCACAAACCTAGACCCTCTCTGGAGCACACAAATGCACTGTTGAACACTTTCTTGAGAGTTGTTGTTGTTGGGAGGACCTTAGTCTGGCAGGGCTTTGCTTGTGAGATAATTGCTATCAAAGATGAAGAGAACTCTGAATTGGAACAAGTAACAAGAAAGCTTGAGTGAATATCTTCCAACCCCCAAATGAGAGCCAAGAAGGGGTTCTTGATGCTTGCAAGGGAGAAAAAGAGCCATTAATTTTAGAATGTAACCACTAGGACATGTGTCACAAGGGTTAGTATTCTAGATTCCTCATTTCAAACTTGGGAAACCGCCAGGATGCTAGCATGTCACACAGGCGTCTGAGCACTATGTGTGCATCCAAAGCCTAGATTATAGGGAAACGTGTCACCAAGCTTTTGTCACTCAACCACAAGTATGCATGCAATCAAAATCATGAAATTTCAACCCATGGGATTTCTTATTTAATGTTCAAAGGCATCATAAATACTAGGTAAAAATGCCAAAATGTGGAATTGCCCCTAGGTGCAATTCTGTGACATTACACCTACAAGCTAGAGTTGCCACCAACAACAAATATACATCTAGTTTTTCATGTTTCTTGTTTGAAGAAGGTAATTGGGCATAATATTCCAACTCAAACAACACTACTAGAGCTTGATGAAGAAGGAAGAATCATTTTGGAACTAAAGTGCATTCATCAAACACACACGAAGAAGCTGAGGAATAGAACTCTCATTGAGTATCTCATCCAATGGAAGGATTTACTAGTTGAAGATGCCACATGGGAGGACGAGGAGTTCATTCAAAAGCATCCAAACTTGATTAGCATTGAGGACAATGCTTCTTTGAAGAGGGGGGGCATGTTACGCCCTTAATATTGGTGTACATTGGGTTATGAATAGTTGGCTTGTGGCTATCTTAACTCCTAATTAAGTCATGTTATCATTATTATATTATTATTTAGTTTGTTAGGTCAGCCTTGGTCTTATATAGTGGTGTCTAAGTCATCCTAGGGGATATCCTAGGCATAAATAGGTATATATAGGAGGTTGTGAGTCTTATCTCATTATCATATTGTGAAGTGTGTTCTCCTTAGAGATATTTGGAGGTTTTCCCCCTCAAAGTGGCTTGTTATTCTTAGTTATTATCAAGTATTTGTAGCATATTTCATATCATATTCTTCTATTGTGCAAGTTATTTCATTACACTTGTAATGAACATTCACACTTAGAGTGGTACCTTAAATAATTGGTAACAGAGTCAAAAGAAAATGCAAGTTTTTTGAACAACAAATTGGAAATAAATTCCATGAGAGCTTACACATCATTTCCTTACAATGATATTCTTTGAATTTAAACCTATAACCAATTCTTCTTAATAATTGTTAAACATATTAAAAATCTCAATATTTTAGACATAACTATTTATTCCATTACTTTAGTAAAAGCTATATAGGAAACATTCATTTACACAACAAGGAAAAACTTAGCATCAATTATCCTTGATCAATGTTATTCATAAAAGTAGTAGAATATACATTGGAGACAATTGATTGTGACTTTTTTGCAATATATTCATACTTCTAGGAATTGTGTATTGATGTACAAAAAATTTACACTTGCATTTGTATTCCTTCCCTGAAAAACTTAGACTAGTAGTTCTTGCACATATTTTGTAACTTTAGGCTTGTCTATGGTTGGGGCCATTTCCCAAATAACTAATGTCTCCCATTTTGGACTAAAATCAAATCCAAAATACATCTTCTCACCATGCTCATAAGATGTAAAATCTTCCTCATTTTGTTTTTTTATTGTATTTAGAGCAATGGCTAAAGCAATATCCCATTTTGAGAGTAGAAGTAAACCACTTTCCCTTACAAACCTCTTTCCCTATTCTAGGGTGATGTTTCTTATATCAAAATCCATTTCTTTTAAAACCTATTGAGTAATCTCCTCATAGTTTGAGGAGTGTACCTCATTGTTAGCTTTATTTATTTATTCTTGGAATTCCTCCCTCCTTATGCTTGACACAAAATATTTAGGTAATAAAGCTATCATCAATGATGAATTGGTTGTAGGATAAAGATCTTACATCATTTTATCTTATATTTGGATCATTTAAATCCAGTAAGAACCTATTTGATGACACTGTTTGTTTATCATTTTGATTTATCTGAGGAGGAGGAAATACTTGATAAACCTCTTCATCACTTGGAATATTTTTGGTAATATCCTCATTCTTAGGATTTATTTTTACATCATCCTCAAGATTTATAGAATAATCTACCAAAGGTTGTTTGCCACTTGGCACCCCAGGATTTGTGACATAATGTACTACTAATTGTGTAGGCATAGCCTCTTTTTGAATTGTATGTTCAACTTCACTTTCATTGGGCCTTTCCTCTAAAAAGGGCTTCCCCATAAATGCATATCTATCATATTTTCAAGAAACTTTATCTTTATGTCAGATGGATTTGAAATATCAATGAATTCTCCTTTATAAGAAAACAATTATTTTTTCCTTCTTTCCTCAACTTGCCCAATTCTAATCTCATTTCACTTTCTCTCCTTAACTTGCTCATTTGTCGGATAGTTTTTTATCACATCATAAAAAGCATTGAACTTGTAGTAATATGGTGACAATTTGGCCTCCAACTTAATTTTGTTTATGTAGCATTTAGGGTCACAGTTCTTGCAATATCAACCTTCATTCTATATGTTTATAGAAGAGAAGGTAAAACCTGTAGGTCTTCCTTAGTTGTAATGTTGAAGTTAGAGAAGTGCATCCTAGCAACAACATGAGATCCATTCTTTATTGAACTAAGATGATATTTAGTAGATTCATTTAATTTCCACATGATTTCTATGAAATTAATTCTATTATATATGTACTTTGGTAAGAAGTGGGGTTGGACAGGAGTACCACAAACCCTAATCAATGTGCAATTTGTATGGAGGTACCAATCTCACTAATTATGGTCAATAATCTTCTTAGGATGAAATTCTAAAGGCCTAAGGAACTTAACCACTTTATTTGATAATCTTTGTTTAGGTTGAAGGCCTTACTTATCCAAGATACTTTGAACAAATGTATTCTCAAATACCAAATAATTAGTAGAAGAAAAATGGGAATCCCATTGATATGTCCACAATTGAACCAAAAATGAAACACCATCATCATCTACCATCCTTAATTTCATTGGATTTCTGCATATCTTCATCCCATTGT
This sequence comes from Sequoia sempervirens, assembly GCA_007258455.2. Classification (NCBI taxonomy): domain Eukaryota; kingdom Viridiplantae; phylum Streptophyta; class Pinopsida; order Cupressales; family Cupressaceae; genus Sequoia; species Sequoia sempervirens. The sequence continues at coordinate 169,307,509 of VDFB02000015.1, read as the reverse complement.
GCAATATTAAGTAACATAATAAAGAGTACCATTTGAAATACAACCCAAGTTTTGGGTCCTTCATGTCCCTCAACTTCTTGTGGATGCCCTAGATGCAATTAAGGAGTAAAGTCAATACTTATGTTTAGGTCCTCGTATTGTACATTTGTAGCCAACATCATCATGTGCACAAGAATTTGAACATTGCAGTCTTCTCCTAATACTTGGCATAAAGAAAAGTAAGTATTCAAAAATATCAAAATCAAAAGGCTCAACTTCATTTTTGGAAAACTTAACCAATTTATTCTCTGACCCTCTCCTTTTGTATTATGACAATGATATCACTCTAAAATTATGCCTTTTCTTGGAAATCTCTTTATTTAGAGCTCTAAAATCAATACCTACATTAGCCACAACATTTAAGCCAAAGGTATCCCTAATGACTTACCTAGATATCTCCAATAATGGAGCTCCCTCATCACTTCTGATCAATCTATTTTTAGTGTCATAGTTGTGCACAAGGGTCTTGATTAAATCAATACTAACAAACTCATTTGATACTACTATTTTACCCAAATCTTTAGTCTAGAGGTTTGAGATAGGTCTATCAAATTTAATTCTTTTATATATATACTCAAATAGGCTCCAACCTTGCTAAGGAATGATAACATACCTAATCTAACCAACTCTTTCACTTATTGTATCTATCAAAACCCCTATACCTTGAGCATGATTTTCTCTCTTTATTGATCCATGAATTTGTTTCATTAGGTCATCCTCAAGGAGTCCCTTTACCCCCCTTGACTTAGTGGTAGACTCACTCATTCTAAAATTTCTCAAACAAGTAGGGTTTTCTATAAGTAATTCTTAATTAACCTAGGATTTTAATTCCTTCAAATTACCATAATAGACAAGTAAATACCTTTCTAAAAATACTTTATTGTAACCAAAAGAAATTCTTAAAAATTATAGGTTCACAAAATAACAAGAATTCCTTACACATGAATTCACTTGGAAACCCTAGTCTTCATCTGCACAACATTTTTCAAGAGGTAAAATTTTCATCTAGATTTAGAAATGATTTGGTTATAATGATATAGAAAATCCTATATGTATTGCTTTAGAAAAAATGGTCGCACCTTAATTGCCATAGTAATGGTTCACACGAGTGAAACTACCTATTTCCAAGTAGTCATTTCCAATTTTGAATTCTAGCCACCGATCTTGAAGTGTCATGGTATGATGGACAATCAACATCATCAAAAGGTGTACCAAATAAGTTTTTAACAAATATTTTGGCGAAAATGTTGTGTATTAGCACTATGCACTAAAATGAGCAATGTATGTGTATCCCTTTGTCTTTTAGTCACCAAAGTATCACCACATTGAATAAATAATATTTGATTTGTAAAATACATTGCAAAGAACATCAATGAGAACTTGATAAGTGTTAGCATTTTAACTCATACAAGGATAATTTTTTTTTTCCTGTGTTGATAATCAAATAATGTGATACAAAATAATTCTTTACTGTAAATCAAAAAACACCGCATGTTTAGCATAGTCAAATAATGTCAATCTATCGTAGTTTTATGTATGCATTGCAAAGAAGAAAATGCAATGTGAGGGAAACATGCACCAGAACCAGAAGCAGACATGTGCCCATTTTATTACGGATACCATTGAAGGCTTAACACATTTTACTTATGCACTAGGTTTTAGAAATTATGGTGTGAAAGGGATTAGTACTGGAATGAGAAGCCAACAAGTGTCTCTAGTGGGGTCCACTAATAACCAAAGAGATTAAGTCATACATTTAAGCATGATTTTTAAAGATGTTTAAAGTGCATTAGGATGTAGAACTGGTAAGCAGTAAAGGGGGACAATTAGGAAATGAAACAAAGGCCATGAGTAAATACTTAAGTGATTAGGATACTAGAGTAGGTAGTAAAAAACAAATGTAAAGAAAGTGTAAGTAGTCTCAACAAGGGTTTAGGGTTTTAACACAAACCCTATTTCAAAATTTTAAAACCCTATTAAATATGACCATATTGCATATTTTTAGAGGTATTAAATGGGTTGAGATCTAAAATTTGAACAAGTACTATTAGTGGATCTATTTCGGAATAATTGATGTAGGGAAGCAATATGAGGATCAAGATGTCTAAGAAGCAAACCATAAAAAATAAATAGAACCAATATAAGAGGAAGATTACAAAAAATTTATATATGGTACATTGTGCATGGAAAAGACCAACTTTAAGAAAAGTAGGGTTTCAAGAAATTTCCATGCACTAGCAATTCCATAAATTCACTATTTAAGCTCTATAAAAGTAAGAGTCCTCATGATGGTTATCTTAAGATCTTGTATTCCATAAGAGGACCATATCATTTATCTCTAATTTTTTTGTTGTTTCTCATTTTTCAAATAGATATTTTACCTGCTAGTGTTATCTAATGTTTCTTTGTTGTGTCATCCTTCTTGACTCATCTAGACATCTAAGTTGATTTATCCTACATGTCATAACATCACAAAAATCTTCATCATTCTCCTAGATGAATTTTTAAATGGGTAGCAAGTTACTTATATGCATTCCTACCTTTGAACCATATTCTAGCTTGTATGGAGATTTACTAGTGGACTTTTTATTGGTCACTTTGTTAGCCCAAATTGCCAACTTGAGCTTAATATCCTAGGACCTTTTATTCTTTCCTATTATTATTTTTATGATTTTCATCAAGATTTTATTGCTTGGTTCTACTTGTCCATTTCCTTGTGGATGATACAGGGATGAATAAGAAATATTTATTCCAAACTTGAGGCAAAAAGTTATGAATTCCTTAGATCTAAAGAACATTTTATTCGTGACTAACTTAACTGGTACTCCAAATATGATAATAATATTTTCCAATATGAAATCTATTACAACTTTGCTAGTGGCTTTCCTAGTAGGGATTGCTTCAATTCACTTAGTAAAGTAGTTGGTTGCTACTAGTATCCATTTATACCCATCACTAGATTTTTTTGTGATTTCTCCAATGAAATCAATAACTCACTACTAGAAGGGGCTTCTACATAGATTGGAATCAAAGGTAAAGCTCTAGAAATTTCTTGACATGATTCACACTTCCTTACCAATTTTTGTTTGTCACCGAACAAGGTAGGTCTCCGACAACCTAATCTCAAGATCTTGTGAGTAGTAGTTTTGGTTATGAAGTGTTATCCACGCACTCCATTATGCATTTCATCAAGGATTTGGTTAGCTTGTTGATCATATACAAACTTGATTAGTACCCCATCTCTATTCCTTCAATATAGCTCATTCTACAACACAACATATTTGATAGGGTGCAACTTAAGTGTCCTCTTTTAACTATAACTCATGTTTTTAGGACATGATTTTTCTTTCAATTAATACACAATATATTTTTACCAAGGAGATGATTGCAACTTGGAATGGGTAAACCCACAAAAATGGTTTACAATTCCAGTGAGGAAGGAAAAGTTTCAAAAAACAACCCCATGCAAAAAAAAATAGTTTTTGGGGGTTTGAACGAACTTTTGGTTCTAGCAAACCCAAACAGGGTTAAATAGAACCCCACTTTGAGTGAACCCATTTAATGATGGGGCCCACCATTCCCACAAAATTCCAAAAGTGAAGACTTGTGGAAAGGGGGTTCACTCAACCCTGGTTTGAGCAAACCCCTAGGGGTTCGAGCGAATCCCCCTGGTTTGCTGAACCCCCCTTTTCCCCCTTTCTCCCCCTTAGGCACCAAAAAAGTCCAAATTTTGTGCTTCAAAGCTTGGGTTGAGGATGAAAATGGAGGAGACTTCACAGATCCAATTGGATGATGATAGTCCTCAGAACGAGCTATCCAACAAATATAATTTTAATATGTTTTGGTTTATTATGTATTTGTTTTTTTAGTTTTATTAAACATATTTTTCACCGGAAATCAAGCTCTCTATTTTGTGCATGTGGAGAAATAGCAGATTATCAATTTTTTTTTTGAAAAATATGAGTGCACCAAATATTGAAGTCCTTGATCCAACAAAAAAAATTGAATTTTGATACATACAAAAAAAGTTGTGTTATACAGTTTGCATATGTCTGAATTGTAATTGGTTTGACTTTGAAACTTGATTAAGGGAAAAATATTCAATAAAACACTATGAAACCAATTGGAAGCACTAGATATCATAGTTACAAATTTAAATTTGAAAAAGTTATCTATAATTTTATCCTTCGTGGAAAAAAAAAGCTATGCATTATACGGTGAGTGTCACTCCTTAAAAATGTTGTTACTAAAAAACCTAGTTTTTGAAGGAGATGGAAAAATAAGTGCAATCTGATTCCAAAAATTTTGAAAAAAATATATTTAGAATCTATGGACAAAATTTCACAAATTACTAGTTTGCATCATCTTCAAACTCCTCACGGTTTAGCTGCTATAGGTGCCCAAAAGTGAAGATTTAGTTAGAAAAAAATATTTTAGTGTCCAGTTTGGCCAAAAATTGTAAACTAGTATTGTGGGATCACCCAATCCATTGAGGTTGTTCTTGTCTCTAAATGATTCACCCGATTCACTTTAATGTTTGATTCAACCATAAGCCTAGCCAACCCTTGTCCTCTGACAAGATTTGTTATTTGTATATCTATATTAAATTCTTGGATCTTGTTGATCTATCTGAACCTCCTCCCTATTTATTCTTATTGAGTAAATATATCTTTAACTACAACATTAGGGACATAAGCAACAATTGTAGCCCCTACAAAGTAAGGTCTAAAATTATTTACTAAATTAACTAGAGCATAAACCTACTTCTCCATTATGTCATATTCTAATTCGGAATCTTGGAGAGAATTTTTAAAGAAAGAAATAGGTTGCTCATACCCATCCTAATTCTTCTGCAGCAAAACAACAACTATGGTATAAAAGGAAGTGAAGGAAAAAAATTGGAAAGGCTGTGAAAAATTAGGAGACTTTACTACACGAGTTTACTTGATTACTTCCTTAATGCTTTAGAATTCCTTATTTGGGTCTTCCCCATAGAATATGGATTCACCTTTCTTGATCATCTTAGAAATAGATTTTGTCAATGTAAAAAAAATTGTGACAAACCTTCTAACAAAATTCACCTACCCAAAGAAATACTGAATGAATTTGAAAATTTTAGGTTGAGGGATCCTTTCCTTTTAGATATATTTGTATCCTTCTTTTGACATAATATGGCCAAGCAAGTTTCCTTTTGTAACCCCACACACACACTTATTAGGATTAAGAGATACGCTATATTCAAGATCTCTAGAAAAAATCCGCTTGAAAGATGCATGTAGCGATCTCCTTTCTTAGAAAAAAGAATTCAAGTCATCCTAATAGACTACCATGATTATATCAATAAGATCTAAAAATAAAACATCTATAGCTCTTTGAAAAATTGCTTCAACATTTGTTAGGACGAATGACATCCCGATATACACATATGTTCTCGATGGTGTGGTAAATACAATTTCGTACTACTCTAATTCTTTTACCTTTACCTGGTTATAACCCGAGAAACCATCCATCATAGAAAATAACTCACAACTAGTCACTTTCTGCAACATTGCCTCCATATTTTGGTAATGGGTAATTATCCTTAAATGAAGACACATTTAGATTTGTAAAATCTACACATAATCTGATGCGTCCATTCTTCATTCTGAATAGCACTAGATTAGAAACCAAAGTGGAATGTCTAATAGATTTGATAATTCCTCCATCTCTAAGTTTCATTAGCTCGTATTATATTTTGGATGCTAGTGTAGGATTTATTGGTCTTCTTTCTCTTGAAAGGCTTGGCATCAAACTTTAGAAGAATCTCATGCTGAAAGGGGTCCCCTTTATGCCTTCAAGATACTATAAGACCAAGCAAATACATTCTTGTATTTCCTAAGTAAGGAAATAAGCATAACTCTAGCTTTTGGGTTTAATTTCCCCAAAATATACCTTTTGGGTGTATTTTTTGTTCACAAGTTTATCTCCTTAAGGTCTTGTTCATGTATTGGGGTTGATTTTGCATTGTACTTATCAACATTGTTAAAACATATCTCCAGAGCCACCAATCCCTTTGGGATTTTGTTTGTCTTTAATTGAATGATCTCATTCCCAAAAATGGTATCCTTCACATCAATCACTTCAACAAAACCTTGGAAATTAATTTCCTACTTGTGGTATTCATCTCCACATTATAGAAATTTTAGTAGATCATGGTCATCATTGATTACCTACTAGTTGCAGATATTATCTAGAATAAAAGGCCATGTTTTCACTTCAACCTTGGATATTCCAATAAATGTTATATCATCTAGTCTAAGAGAAATATTTGCAAGGAAATCTGCCATTGCATTCTTAGACTGTTCCATCTAGTCAATGAAGAAAGCATCAAACATTTAAATAGCATCCTAAACAACAACCTTATATTGCTTTAGTCTCTTGTGTTTAGACACATATTTGGCTCAAATTTAGGATACCAATAACTCAAAGTCCCTTATTACTCTAAGTTTCTTGATATTATGTTTTATGGCCATGGTAATCCCTAACAGTAATTTTGTATACTCAACAACATTATTTGTGCATTCAAACTTCTAGGACTTATAAGACTTATGAGTATTTATAGGATTTACCATTTGGTGATATAATAATCACCCCAACACCCACTCCTTTTGAACATGCTCCACCAAAAAACATGAACCATAGATCATTCCCTTTAAAATGTTATTTTGCTTCTTTAGCTAATGGTGAAACTTTAACTTTCTCAGACGAAGAGTCCTCAATCCTAAAGTTATCCATATTAGTATCAATGAAACATAATTATTCATGTGGCTGTAGATCTTCAAAAATGGTAGAAGACCTTTTATTTCTATTTATTCTCATATTTTTTCATTTATAGGGATCATGGCATTGGATAAGTCCAATTGCATGCTTCCACCAATAGCTACAAATCATTTTCTTGGTAGTAACATCACATATTAAGGTGAGATATCCACTATAGCCACATTCATCAAGAAGTATTTCTCAGGGAAGGAAACCAGTTTGAATTGTACATCCTTCATGATTCCTGATGGAACTTCAGTATTTTTCTCTTTGTGTTCCATTTTTTTATCTTTCCTTATGTCTCTGGTCATCTATGTTGTTTGGGAAAATCCTAAGGTTGGGGTTTTACCTTTGTCTTCATGTAAAACCCTAGTGTTTATCTTACACGTTGGGTGGGATCTATTTGGCTGTTACTTTTTGGGGAGGGTTTTAAAAAAACTTAAGCCCCATCGCTTCGTCTAGGTTGGGCCCCTTTTGATTTATCATTTTATTTCCTTCACCTGAATTTATTATTTCCTAAGTCTTGGATGGTCCCTTTCTCCCTCGTTTAAAAAACAACTTATGTCATTGTTTATCGTCAACCTAGTGATGTCCCCTCATTCTTTTAATAAATGTTTTATATTTTGCAAAGGGACAAGTTTGCATGGCCGTAGATCAATTATCATTTGATCTCAGCCATTCCCCGCCATCCCATGATGACCCCACCACACTGTTTTGGTTGATCGCGATATCACGAGCGAGTGCCATGCGTCTCATCTGGTGAAGCCGAAGAGATGATATAAATACTTTGATACATTTTCTGGCTTTAATAAATTATGTAGCGGGTTACTAAAGCATTTATGAGATGGACGTGTTTCAAATCAACAGAGATGTTATAATCTCAGTAGGAAAGGTGCTCGATGGTTAATAAAAAAGTTGGCGACTGTGTTGAACGAACAGGATTACCCATGGTTGAGATCCATGGTTACCTTCCATCGCGTGATCAGAAGTTGCGAGGTCTTTATCGATCGCGATATTGCGGGCAAGCACCATATGGATTTCCTTGGCAAAGCATAGTATGGTGGGACCTTATTTCCATGATGGAGATCGTGTCAGTTTGTTTTAAAGGCAACCATTTGATGTTTGACCAAAGTGAAAGATTGACGACTAGTATTTGAATCTGCATCAAATGCGATTGGAGTCATTGGCACAGTGCGTGAGTAAGCTTTAGTGGCGGATGTGACATCTACTGGCATGAATTGATCAAAATAAAGTGACTATTCTCCTGCCCTATTATGTCACAAACAATTCAAACATCTTTGTGGAGTAGTCTCAAGGCCAAGGACAAAGTTACAAGTTGTTATAGCGAAGATTTGGGTTTCTACAAACACAAAGCCATGAGTTGATTTATGTATCTCCTGGTATATTTGAATTTGAATTTGGGGGAAATTTGCTATGTGCTTGTTGGAGGGCTTGTTGATAATTGTTTTAGGGCTATAGGTTAGTTGAATTGTGGAAAATTGCAAGGTTCTATTATGTAATTTCATATTTTTTTTTAGCCCTAGTTTTTTTGAAGTTTGAAATAGCAAGGAAGCCCTAGTTTACCCAAGATGGCACCATCAAAGCAGCATTCTGGCCAAATTGAATTTTTAAATAGAAACCTATATGATGACTTCCTGGATCAATTGCCCTTGTCAATGAATGCTAGGAAGGAGTTGGTCTTGATGTGAGGAAAAACCCTAGGCGAGGGATTAGTAAATAATTATTCCAACATAGCCGATGCTAGGGTTCCTCTTACAAGTTTAGATATGTTCATATTGTGGTTTGGACAAAGGAATTTTCCCCACCCCTTTTCAAATGGTTGGATGTATGATATGGGGAAGCTGGTGGTACCAAATGTGTTCCTTGATGTAGACTTGCTTAGGGCAGTGGCTGCACGATATGACCCTGTCACACGGGTGATTAGAGATAATGATGGAAGGGTCTTGTTAAGCATTAACAGAGAGGAATTCCAACAAGTTTTTGATCTGGGTGAGCCTAGTATGTTCTTGGTTCCTATTAATCTTAAGGGGATGAAACAGGAGTATGGGAAGTTGAAATCACTTTTCAGAGTTAAGTTGCACCCACCTCATTTGGCTAGGGCAAGAGGTTCAAAATTCTATATTAGCCCTAATGACCAAGAACCTTTCAGACTAAACTGCTTTGCAAATCATTTCTTGGCCACCTTTTACTCATTTTTCCATATTTTGGGTTTTAGCCCCAACACAGTGATGCCTATTGCTTACATGTTCATGGGGTTGCAAATACAACACCCTAATTTCTCAGTGATTTATGATTTTGCTTCTTTGTTGGCCGAAAAGATACATGAAGGGCTGTTGAAGTTACAAAAAAATGATGTAGGCACTCCATTCTTCTAGTATTCCATGCTAATGTATATGTTCTTGTATGAGAATGCTGAATTCTTCTTTGAGAAGATGGAGTTAAGGCAGTTGGTTAATGGAGAAAGATTTCCAGTGCAGATGTGGACTGCAGATTTATCATGTAACAGGGAAAATGCCAATTATGTGCAGTTTGAAATTGTTTTGCTTCCAGATTAAGATCCAGGCTAATGGTAAATGTACCCAGGATTCTTGAGGAGTTGCATGTGATTTCCTCAAACCAAGGGTGAGGAAGCTAGAGTTGAAGGTTTTCCACAACTAGGGTGATATTATTCCATACCTAGTCAACACTGTCTTAAGGGTGTATGGTTTTCAAGGGATCCCTCATATATTACCATACAATGTGCCACCAAGAGTGGGATTTGCAGAAGTTATGTGGCAGGTTGGTTGTATCCATGAGAACAACCTTATTGGGAAAGGTAAAGGAACATTTTTCCCAGACTATACTGTGGTGTAAAATTTTGTCTTTTCAAAAGGAGGTTGGGTACACTTTGGGAATTTTTTGAAGAATACCATTTGAGGTGTGGTCCCAAGTGGCAACATGATCCTGAGGGCTTCTTCACTCTTTTCAGACAAAGGATAAAAGGTGGTAAATTTGTGCATGAGTTTAACTTCCCTGAGGACTTGATTATAAATGAATTTGACCTAAGTAGGCACAAATTAAACAAGGAGAAATGGATAGCTTATAAAAATCTATTGGCCACTGTGCACAAAATGGATCCAAAGTATGTTCCATTGATGGAGTTCAGTCCATATCATAAGAAAATTGATTTTTTGATGGGAAACTTCAAAGAAATCATGGGAATCTTGATGACCAAAAAGATAAACCTGGAGTTGGATTTGGGCATATAGGAGCAAGATGCCAAGCCAATTGAAATTAGGCCAACCTACCAACCTACAAAGAAATGGCCTATTTATAGGAGGAAAAAATGAGAGTAGTGATGAGGAAGAAGAGGACAAAAAAGGAAAACAAATAATGAAATTTCCTGCACAGCCAGGTCCAAAGCTCAAAAACCTTGGGCAATTGAGATTATTGATTTGGAATCATCACCCAGGAATAATCCCTCATCAAAACTATTAGAGCCAAGCCCTAAGAGGCAAAATATTGAAAAAACACAAGAGGATTTGGTGGGTGAAATTATTGTCACTAACCAGGACATGCAGATGGGTATGCCTTCCCCTCCCAGGCAAGCTGATTTGGTTCTCTCTGATCTGGATATGAAAGGAAAATCTGTGCAAGATGCAAGAATGGAAGCATGCAAGGAGTTTCTAGATGATAATGCATTTGTAAAAACTTCAGTCTTCTTGCAAGTAGTATGGAGAATGAAATTGGAAGAATATCAGGATAATTGCAAGAGGAGAAGAGAATTGAGACCTGATAGGTCAGACCAGGAGAATGATGATGAAGTGAAAGCTGAATTAATGGATGAATTCAAGAGCATCACTCCTAAGGAGGGGAGAAAACTGGTAAATCAAGCTAGTGTCTTGATTTTTCCTGAGTGGGACATTGCAAATTTTGTAGCTTTTAATGCTATTTTGAAGTCCAAGCATCCCTCAAAAGATTTTGAAGAAGAGGTCAAGGCATCATTGCAAGATTTTTCCTTTAGTGAAGAATACAATACCTTGGCAATTTGGGATTTGGCCCCTCAAGGGAGAAAGCCAAATGTTACTGATATTAACCCAAATTTAAGAGGAGGGTTGATAATAAAGAGAGCTTTAGAGACCTCAACCACAAAGGCCACTAATTTGATTGTAAATGTGGCCAAATTGGCCCAAAAGACTATCAAAAGAGAGGAGGCTGAAAAGAAAGGCCTAATGGAGAAGTACAATTTAAAAATTGGGGAATATAGCAAGGTGCAACAAAGGAATGTTGAGCTGCAGACTGAGGTGGATAGGTTAAGGTACAGGCAGATTGGGGAGACATCAAGTGCTCCAAGGATCAAAACATTTCCTTCCACATCAAGGTTAGTGCCTCCTGCTTCTCCCATTGTTTCTACACTAGGGTCTCCCAACCAAACTCCTTCCCTCAACCCTACTTTAGAGCCAATTGATGAAGAAATAAAATGCTCTGTTGATCCTACAAAGAAGCAGCTAATGCACAAAATTGCAGAGTTATAGGCATCCTTGAGGGTAAGTGAGGAGGGAATACTTTTAAAGCAAAGGGAGGTTGTTAATGCTGTATTGAGGCATTTAAATGAGAAAGTTGATGACAAATTGTCATCTGTGTATTCTTTATATTCTTTATTATTAAATGCAATAAACAATATTAATAGGGATCAAGAGGTAGTAGTACCATTAATTCAAAATTGGATCCCTAGGGCCAATGATTTAGACATAATGTATTAAGCTTCAAGGTTTGATATAAATAATAGGCCCCAATCATTAAGGCCTACTTAGGTGTTAGTTAAGTCATTGTAAGATTTTTCATACCTTACCAGATGACTTGAGTAGGAAGATCAGAGAGTTGGTGAAGAACTTTGATGATCAGAGCGACACATTGTTACCTGACATAATTGATGAGCAGGGAAATATCAAGTCACTCCAATAGTGGTAGGATCTGGAAAATGAGGTCATCAATGCTCAAATTAGATTAATTTGTGATGAATCAGATTATGATTTATTGGTGAGCTATATGAAAAAAATCATTACCACCAACTCATTCTTGGAGTATTTTGAAAGAGAAGCGAATCAGGTGGCAGTTAAGTACACAGCCTACAATGTCAAGGTGAATGAGGTAATCATTTTTGATTGGCCAACTAATGAAGAGTACCAGAAATGGGTAAATGTATATTTAACTAAGGAAGAGTGAAACGGATTAGGCTGCTAACGGTTGAAAAATCAGCTATTGCAGTTACAACAAATTCTAGTTTTGTTTTTTTGGTGACAATCTAGGTGCAGAATTCTTGAAGTTTTTTGTTGCTGCATCAACCATTCTCAACGGGCAAGATGAACAAGAAGATTCTCTAGGGAGATTGATTTTGTAACAAATTTTTGGAAATATCACAAGGCGGTCCAAGTGGCTGGTGACACGTGCTTTCTAATTCGATGCTTGTTTTCTCGTTCTTTTTCTATAAGAAGGATTTCAAGGCCAAAAGTATAGGTTAGCAAGTTAGATATTTTTGGTCGAGTCTAGATGAAGTTGCAGAGAAAATGTAAAGTCTAATGGTTTTAGGGAAAATGTAATTTAGGTTTTGAGTCATTTTGTGGTAGGTTTTGAATTCATGGGGATTTGATTTTTTATGACAATACTAGCATTTGAATTGAAATGATTATTTTGAACTCATGTCTCTCCATTGTACAAGCATATTTGAATTTTGAATAAAATGATGAAGGGTTGTTTCGTTCATCTCACTATTGTGGTGTGTATGATTCTTGTTTTAGCTTTAATTCAAGGAATTAATTAAAATGCTTGAATGGGATTGTAGGTGGATATGTTCTATATAAGGATTTGATAAGTAGTATTGGGTTAGAATACATATTGATGAGATTGTAAAGCAATGTTATCAAGGATCTTATAGTTTATGTGTTAAATCTATCATAAACCCTTAGATAATTATGAATTTGACTCCTCCAATGGATATATGGCACTAATCTAAGTTGTACTTATTCATATGGTTCATTATTTGTTTGCCTTTACCTAGAGCTTGCTAAAAATTGCAAATCAATGACTATCTTCTATTGTGAAATGTTGTTGTAGTTATCTCATGTTGCAAATAGTTGGTATTACTGATAAACAACCAATTCTATTCGGTATTATCCTATTATGTTGAGCTAGTAAATGAGATTATCTGTTGTTGTTAATGTTGTTTATGATAATGGTGCAGAGGTTGTAAACGCATTAAAGGATCACCCTCCCAGGTCTTGCAGAGCCCAAAATGTAGGAGGTCTTTAAAATCCTCGTCTGTTGGTCCAGGTCCTTTGAGCTGCCCTCTATTGGAATTGGAAATTCCACAGGTAGATTAGGAGATCAACCTGGTTACACTAAAAACAACCAAAAAAATGGTGACTCTATTGGGGAAGCTAATTTCAATATTTCTTGTCAGTGTGTCAGTTGTCCATTTTGCATAGATTTTTTATAGTATTTCTGTGATTTGAAGGTTGAGCCCATGGTTCTATGTTAGGTTTTTCCATTTCTTCTATTTTTCAAAGCATTTTGAGTTATTTAGTGAAGCACCTTTGCACATTTTCAGTACAAAGTTCCAAAGGTCTTTTGAATTCCACCAAGTATCTCTGGATATTTGATATTCTCAAGATAATTGGGTGGCAATTCTAAACTCTCTGCACCAGTGTGCATCTTATTTTAAAGTTTTATTATAAGTTGAAAGATCTTTTGGACAAGTACGCAGAATGAAGAACACGAGGTGATTCATGAAGAATCATCTAGAATAGAAATTGGAGGGTGAACTTCCTAAAATGAAGAAGAAGGACTGGATAAAGAAAATACCATAATCTAGCAATGTTGCTCCCGTGTCACAAAAAATTATACACCAAGGTACAAGTAAGCCTTTACACCCTATCCCTGAAACTCTTGAAGAGGTTTCTAGAAATTTAGAATCAGATAGCTATTGATTTTTTGATGCATTATTTAATACACCAGTTCAAGAGGATGTAACATGTCAAAATAAAGGGCTTGTTAGTGTCCAATATGCTGAAAAGAGAAGAGGTAGGAGTAGAAGTCGAAGCCATCACAGAGAAAGCACCAGTGATGTGCCTCCTTCTCTTGCTGAAGATGATGAAACTCCTTTATTGTCTGAACATGTACTTGAAGAGGTTAATCTAATAGATCTAAGTGATACATCGAGTTCTTATATGACTTTGCTTGACCCTGATGATGTTTTTTGAGACATTGACTCCTTAAGGTGGGAGATCCAAAAGCAAGTTGAGCTCAGAATGAAAAAGGAAAAGGAGAGAGAAACAAAATTGATGCATGATGTGATTGAAAGGGATAGGTTGATTAGACATTTGGAAATAGTGAAGCTCCTGAACCAAGAAAAACCTAAGCCAGATCTTGAGGGCCCTATTGTACATGAAATTGTTGATAAGGAGATAAAGCTTTTTTCTAAGGTAGGTCATGTAGGTCAAGTTGATGCCCAATCAAAACCTGTAGACCCAAAACCCTCAAACCCTGTTAAGTCTCAACCGAGTAATCCAAACCCTAAGCCTATCTTAGACAAGGGAAAAAAAAAGGCTGAGGGGATTAAAATAAGTGAAAAGGCGACTTTCGACCCTCCTAAATGAGATCCCCCACTACATGTATCATTACAAGTTGAAACTACCTTAGAAAGGGTTAGAAGGGAGGGTGAGGCTCTTGCAGAAGAGTTGGAAAGGACAGAGATTGAGGCTACAAATGTAGAAATGAAGAGGAAAATAAGTTTCCTAAAGATGTCAAACATGGATGAGGCTACACAAGCTGCAACCTCATCAAGTCACCAAGATGCCTTGAAACATGGTCCTAAAACTAATTTGGATCCCACCACAAATAATTTTGGCCCAAAGGTTCATGCAACTAGGTTTGTAAATCTAAATCAGGATGGTCCTAGGGTACAAAATTTAGGGTTTGGTGTTGATTCTCAAAAGACTGAAGGATTATTCCAACGAAGACCTATATAGTTGGAAAGGTATAGGCAATTATTCTTTGATGGTATTCTTGGTTATCCAAATCCCATCCCTGATGATCTGAGAAAAAATATGAGTAAGTTTGCTGGAAACAATGCTGTGACAGTAGAGGAACACTTAAAAGCTTTTATGGATATGCTAAATGATTACGAGGTAGAGCATGAAGATGTTGTAATGAAATTGTTTGTATAATCTCTGGTAGAGGATGCAAGGGATTGGTATAGAGGTTTACCTAATGCTAGTATTGGTTCATGGGATGAATTTGAAAAGTGTTTCAAGGAATAATACGGTGATAAAACCAATGCTAGTTTCATGCTAAATGAGTTCAATAACATCAAGAAATCATTGAATGAGCCTATGACAATGTTTAATCTAAGATTCCAAAAGGCAATGTATAAGTTGTTCCAAGTTTTGAGGCTTGATGCAAATGTCTGTCTAACTACATATTTCAATGCTTTTGATGCTAAAATGGAATATCTCCTTAGAGATAAGGACCCTCAGACTATGACGGATACATTTAGGGTGGCTATAAATATTGAGAGTAATAGAAGAGCTTCTGGGAAATATGGTAGGAGAGAAGAACCCACATTTTTAAAAAATCCTAAGGATAAGATTGAGAAGGTTTCTGCTGCAAAGCCTAAGGATGATGAAAAATGGGATAAGGTCTTCAACACTTTGAAAGACATAAAGTATACTATTGCCAAGAAAGAAAATGGTATAGGAAATGAAAAGAAATAGTATAATAAGAATGACATACCACCTAGGTTGCAAAATTATCCTTATAATACAAATTGGAAAGATGGGAAACCAATCTTCCCTAGCCAGAAGCCGAAAAATGATCATCATATGCTAGACCCCTTGTAGAAGCATTTAGAAAATCTAGTACAGGATAGACCATGGTGTGAGGTGTGTGAACATCCACATGATCAAAATTACTATGGTATTGCTTAGTTGCTTGTTGCTGAGGGAATAGAGGAGGATGACATACTGAGGTTTTTGAATTGTGTGGATGAATATGAAAGTCAAGAAATTGACTTTGGAGCTTTTGTGGAAAAAATTGATGGTAAAGATACTATATTTGGAAATGAGGTCATTCAGTTAAAGACAAATACAATTCCTAAGGGTTTAGTTGTACTAGAAAGAGTGTTTGATAATTAGGATAGGACAAAGGCTAATCATACTACTTCCCATCTTGATGACTTGGAAGAGATAAATCTTGGAATAGAGGCATCACCAAAAAAGGTGTATATTGGAAAGAAACTGTCACCAAAGGTGAGAAGGATGTTAATTGACTTATTAAGGAAGTTTAGGCATGTGTTTTCATGGTCCTATGATGACCTTAAGGCATATAGGGAGGATCTATTCCAACATGAGATTCCTTTGAGTGATGGTGCCAAGCCATTTAGGCAAAAAAAAGGCCCATTAACCCCACCCTGGCCCTGAAAATGCAAGAAGAATTAATGAAGCTAAGGGATGCAGGGATCATCAATCCAATCAAAAATTCATCCTAGGTGTCAAACTTGGTACCAGTGAGAAAGAAAAATGGAGACATCAGGTTATGTGTAGACTTCAAAAATTTGAATGTGTCTTCATTAAAAGACAACTATCCATTACTGAATATGGAAGCCATGTTGCAAAGGGTGACAGGCTATGAATTGATGTCTATGATGGATGGGTTCTTTGGTTACAAATAGCTCATGGTCAAAGAGTCTGAGCAGTTTAAGACAACTTTCATTACACCCTGGGAAACATATGTCTATGTGAGAATGCCTTTTGGTCTGACAAATGCAGGGGCTACTTTTCAGAGAGCCATGGATGTGGCATTTTCAGATTTCATTAACTTGTTTTTGGTGATTTACCAAGATGACTTGAAAACATATTCCAAGAAAGAAGAGGATCATTGTGAGCATCTAGAGAAGACATTCACTACAGTATTGGAGTATGGTATCTCTTTGAATCCGAAGAAATGTGTATTTGGGGTAAGAGAGGGAAAATTTTTGGGACATATTGTTTCCAAGGATGGAGTAAAAATTGATCTAGAAAGGGTAATTGCAATAGATAAAATCTCACAACCCCGCAATGTCAAAGGAATACAATCTTTCTTTGGACAAATAAACTTCCTAAGGAGGTTTGTGACAAATTTTGCTGAGAGAGTTCGCCTAATTTCCAAAATTCTTAAGAAGGGAGCCAAGGTTGAATGGGAAGAGGAGTCTGTACATGCCTTCCAGGCCATTAAGCAAGCAATAAAGGAGGCTCCTGTGTTAAGAACCCCTAATTTTTCTAAACCCTTACAGATTTTTTTATTTGCTTCTTTCCACACAATTGCAGCTGTGCTGTTGCAAAAGAATGCAGAAGGTTTTGAACAACCTATAGCCTTTTTTAGCAAATCTTTACAAGCTACAAAACTTAAGTATGATATAAATGAAAAATAGGCATATGCATTGGTAAAAGCAGTAAAATCCTTCAGGCCTTATTTGATGAGACCTACTATAGTTGCATATGTACCTAGTGCTGTTGTCAAGGATATTTTCACACAGCAGGAAGTGTCAAGAAGAAGGTGTAGATGGATCAATAGGATCCAGGAATTCAACATTGAGATCCAGATTACTAAGCTAGTGAGAGGACAAGGATTGGCGAATCTTATGGCCCAAAATAATCTGGAAGCAAATCAGATAAATTTGCTAGAAGAGGAAAATAGATCACACATATGTGATATGGAGCATTCTGAATGGTATAAAGGTGTGATCTATTATCTGCAAAAGATAAATGTCCTGACAACTTGAGTGAAAATGAGAAAAGGAAATTGAAATTACATGCTATCAAATATGTTATCATAGTTGGAAAGCTCTGGTGGAGAAATGGAGAAGGTGTCATGCTGAAGTGTGTTGACCAAGATCAAGCATAAGAACTTCTGAGTGAGATGCATGGTGGAGTTTGTGGAGGGCATTATATGGCCAAAACAACTGCACATAAGATAATGAGGGCTGGATTTTGGTGGTGATCTACTGTTTTTAAGGATGCACACCAACTAGTGAAGACATGTTATGCTTTTCAACGTTTCTCTGGTAAGTTAAAATTTTCTAGTAACTTTCCTCTAAAACTAGTTGTAGTGTAATCTCCATTCTAGCAATGGGGTATTGATTTTGTAGGATAAATAGCATGTAAATCTAGTGGAGGCCACTCATGGATATTGGTGGCCACTAATTATTTTACCAAGTGGGTGGAAGCAATTCCAACAAAGAAAGCAACTAGTAAAGTGGTAATTGAATTCTTGATGAGCAACATATTGACTAGGTTTGGATGTCCATAAAGGATTGTGTCAGATAATGCAATGTGTTTCAGATCTAAGGAATACACAAAATTTTGTGAAAAGCATGGCATCCAAATTTATTACTCATCACCATATCAACCATAGGGAAATGGACAAGCAAAATCAAGAAATAAAAGCTTGATGAAGATCATTAAGAGAATCGTGGATCAGAATAAAAAGGCATGGGATTCTAAGTTGAGATTAGTAGTCTGGGAAGATAGGGTAACTATGAAGAAGGAAATAGGTTGTGCCCCATTTGACTTGGTTTATGGGATAAATGCAAGGTTGTCCCAAAATAATTTGATGGAAATGTATAAGTTTGTCTAGATGTACGATAATGAAATTGATGATGAGATGCAATTGAGAGTGGAAGCTCTCATAGAATGAGATGAAACCAGGAGGGAAGCTCAAATGAAAAATGCAAAATTTTAGTTGAAAGTAAAGAATTTGTATGACAAAAGGGCAACTGCAAGGAGCTTCCAAGATGGAGATTTGGTCTTAATGTGGAATGCCAAATTAGAAGAGAAAGGGAAACATGGAAAATTTGATGCAATTTGGTTGGGTCCATTTTTGATAAATAATAAGTGGGGTGAAGATTCATAATTCTTCCAAGATATGACAGGGGATACTCTTGAATTGCCAGTTCATGGATAGTTCTTGAAGTTGTACTTCACTGGAAGTATGTTTTTCCATGAACAGTAGTTTAGATTTGTATATATTTTAGTGTAGGTTTCTTTCCTGTTGGGTTGTTTTTTCTAGACAATCCCTTTTGGTCATCTCTACAATTGGTCTGCTCAACCTGAGATTCTGAAACCTCACTTCATTCTAGTGGAATGAACGTCCCCAACTAGAGCCACTGATGGAACTTTAGTATTTTACTCTTTGTGTTCCATTTTTTTATCTTTCCTTATGTCTCTGGTCATCTATGGTGTTTGGGAAAAGCCTAAGGTTGGGGTTTTACCTTTGTCTTCATGTAAAACCCTAGTGTTTATCTTACGCCTTGGGTGGGATGTATTTGGCCGTTACTTTTTGGGGAGGGTTTTAAAACAACTTAAGCCCCATCACTTCATCTGGGCTAGGCCCCTTTTGATTTATCATTTTATTTCCTTCACCTAACTTTATTATTTCCTAAGTCTTGGATGGTCCCGTGCTCCCTCGTTTAAAAAACAACTTATGTCATTGTTTATCGTCGACCTAGTGATGTCCCCTTGTTCTTTTAATAAATTTTTTTTATTGTGCAGAGGGACAAGTTTGTGTGACCGTAGATCAATTATCATTTGATCTCAGCCATTCCCTGCCATACCATGATGACCCCACCACACTATTTTGGTTGATCACGATATCATGGGTGAGCACCACGTGTCTCATCTAGTGAAGCCGAAGAGATGAAAAAAATACTTTGATACATTTTCTAGCTTTAATAT
This sequence comes from Sequoia sempervirens, assembly GCA_007258455.2. Lineage (NCBI taxonomy): Eukaryota > Viridiplantae > Streptophyta > Pinopsida > Cupressales > Cupressaceae > Sequoia > Sequoia sempervirens. The sequence goes on along the minus strand of VDFB02000015.1, from coordinate 169,287,905 downwards.
ATTATGTAGCAGGTTACTAAAGCAGTTATGAGATGCACATGTTTCAAATCAATGAAGAAGTTATAATCTCAGTAGGAAAGGTGCTTGATGGTTAATAACAAAGCTGGTGACTATGTTGAATGAATAGGATTACCGATGGTTGAGATCCACGGTTTCCTATGATCACGTGATCAGAAGTTGCAAGGTCTTTATCGATCGCGATATCACGAGTGAGCGCAACTAGTATGGAGAATAAAATTGGAAGAATATCAAGATAAATGCAAGAGGAGAAGAGAATTGAGACTTGACAAGTCAGACCAGGAGAATGATGATGAAGTGAAAGCTGAATTAATGGATGAATTCAAGAGCATCACTCCTGAGGAGGGGAGAAAATTGGTAAATCAAGCTAGTGTCTTGATTTTTCCTGAGTGGGATGTTGTAGATTCCATAGCTTTTAACACTATTTTGAAGTCCAAGCATCCCTTGCAAGATTCTGAAGAACAAGTCAAGGAGGCATTGCAAGATTCTTCCTTCAGTGAAGAATACAAGACCTTGGCAATTTGGGCTTTGGCCCCTCAAGGGAGAAATCCAAATGTTATTGATATTAACCCAAATTTAAGAGGAGGGTTGATAATAAAGAGAGCTTTAAAGACCTCAACCATAGAGGCCACTAATTTGACTGTAAATGTGACCAAATTGGCCCAAAAGACTGTCGAAAAAGAGGAGGCTGAAAAGAAAGGCCTAATGGAGAAGTACAATTTCATAATTGGTGAATATAGAAATATGTAGCAAAGGAATGTTGAGCTGCAGAGTGAGGTGGATAGGTTAAGGTAGAAGCAGATTGGGGAGACATCAAGTGCTCCAAGGATCAGAACATTTCCTTCCACATCAAGGTCAATGCCTCCTGCTTCTCCCATTGTTTCTACACCAGGGTCTCCCAGCCAAACTCCTTCCCTCAGCCCTACTTTAGAGCCAATTGATGAAGAAATAGAATGCTTTGTTGATCCTACAAAGAAGCAACTAATGCACAAAATTGCAGAGTTATAGGCATCCTTGAGGGTAAGTGAAGAGGGAGTACTTTTAAAGCAAAGGGAAGTTGCTAATGCTGTATTAAGGCATTTAAATGAGAAAGTTGATGACAAATTGCCATATGTGTATTCTTTATATTCTTTATTATTAAATGAAATAAAGAATATTGATAGGGATCAAGAGGTAGTAGTACCATTAATTGAAAATTGGATCCCTAGGGCCAATGATTTAGACATGATGTATAAAGCTTCAAGGTTTGATATAAATAATAGGCCTCAATCATTAAGGCCTACTTAGGTGTTAGTTAAGTCATTACAAGGTTTTTAGACCTTACCAGATGACTTGAGTAGGAAGATTAAAGAGTTGGTGAAGAACTTTGATGATTGGAGCAACACATTGTTACCTGACATAATTGATGAGCAGGGAAATATCAGGTCACTCCAATAGTGGCAGGATCTAGCAAATGAGGTCATCAATGCTCAAATTAGATTAATTTGTGATGACTTAGATTATGATTTATTGGTGAGCTGTATGGAAAAAATCATTACCACCAACTCATTCTTGGAGTCTTTTGAAAGAGAAGTGAATTAGGTGGCAGTTAAGTACACACCTTACAGTGTCAAGGTGAATGAGGTAATCAATTTTGATTGACCAACTGATGAAGAGTACTAGAAATGGGTAAATTTATATTTAACTGAGGAAGAGTGAAACAGAGTAGGTTGCTAACCCTTGACAAATCAGCTATTGTAGTTGCAACAGATTCCAATTTTTTTTTTTTGGTGACTGTCTAGGCACAAAATTCTTGAAGTTTTTTGTTGCTGCATCAACCATTCTCAGCGGGCAAGATGAACAAGAAGATTCCTTGGGGAGATTGTTGTTGTAGCAAATTTTTGGAATATCACAAGGCAGTCCAAGTGGCTAGTGACACGTGCACTTTCTAGCTCGATGCTTGTTTTCTCCTTCTTTTTCTATAATAAGGATTTCAAGGCCAAAAGTACGGGTTAAAAAGTTAGATATTTTTGGTCGAGTCTAGATGAACTTGCAAAGCAAATTGTAAAGTCTGATGGTTTTAGGGAAAATGCAATTTAGGTTTTGAGTCATTCTGTAGTAGGTTTTGAATTCATGGGGATTTGATGTTTTATGATAGTACTAGCATTTGAATTGAAATGATTAATTTGAACTCATGTCTCTTCCTTGTACAAGCATATCTGAATTTTGAATAAAATGATGAAGGGTTGTTTCATTCATCTCATTGTTGTGGTGTGTATGATTTTTGTTTTAGCTCTCATTCAAGGAATGAATTAAAATGCTTGAATGGGATTGTAGGTGGATATGTTTTGTATAAGGATTTGATAAGTAGTATTGGGTTAGAATACATATTGATGAGATTGTAAAGCAATGTTATCGAGGATCTTATATGTTATGTGTTAAATTTTTCATAAACCCTTAGATGCTTATGAATTTGACTCCTCCAATGGATATATGGAACTGATCTAAGTTGTACTTATTCATATGGTTCAGTATTTGTTTTCCTTTACCTAGAGCTTGCTAAAAATTGCAAATCAATGACTATCTTATACTGTGAAATGTTGTTGTAGTTATCTCATGCTCCAAATAGTTGATACTATTGATAAACAACCAATTCTATTTGGTATTATCCTATTATGTTGAACTATTAAATGATATTATTTTTTGTTATTAATGATGTTTATGATAATGGTGCAGAGGTTGTAAATGCATTAAGGGATCACCCTCCCGAGTCTTGCAGAGCCCAAAATGTAGGAGGTCTTTAAAATCCTCGTCAGTTGGTCCAGGTCCTTCGAGCTTCCCTCTATTGGAATTGGAAATTCCATAGGTAATTAGGAGATCAACTTGGTTACAGTAAAAACAACCAACAATTCCCATCACTGGAACTTCCTTGGAATCCATAGAAAAGCATTTACCATATTTTTTACTAACTTGTAATCCTAATTCATTCATGATTACTAGGGGCATAAGACTAGTGGAAGCTTATGAATCTATCATACAATTTGTAATCAACTTATTATTTATTTGTAAGGTAACATAGAAAGGATCTACTTGAGTAGGGAAATTTTTTAAAGTTGTACTCGAGTACACCTTAGGTACTTCAATATTTGTCTCTTCATTTTCAATCTTATTTAGTTGTCTTTTACCCCTTTCAAGTTGGATAATAACATTTTTCTTGATTAAAAAGGCTATAATTGCACTAATGATAAGGATAATTTCCTTCTCTTTATGTTCATCAATCCTCATGATTTCTAATAGAGGCATGTACATATTAATCTATGAGAAAACCTATGCCATGTCCACAAAAAAATATTTAGGAATTCCATAATTTTGACTAGTTGGTGTGATCTGATTACTGAAATTTTCTTCTTTATTTTTCATATCAATTCCTTGAGTACACTGGGTAGTTTACTTTTCTTGTTTTTTCTTCATCATTTTATATTTGGCCTTTATATTAGGGGACATAATATGATTTACAAGCTTTCCAAGACCTTTCCTTTCATTCTCTATGTTTCTATCCTTTATTTCAAGCTTTTCCTTTTTGTTGATGGGAGATTCATCCTTCATCTCATTTTTGTTATCCTATGTGAAGATGTTGCCTACTCTTCCTTGATCATTATTAATTTCTCTATTCCTCAATTTATAATTAATTTTTACTTGAGAAATAGTTGCAACTATTAATGATCTTATTTCATCATTAGAAGGTCTTATCAATATAACATAAAACTCAAAGGTTTCAACATTATGTATTTCAACACGTTCTTCTTCATTATAAAAAAAACCTACTGATGGTATCCATACTTCTAATATATTTTTTCATGAACATTTGCTTCAACATATCCTTGATCAAAAGAATACTCTTCACTAGTAGAACATAGTCTAGTTGACATCATATTAACCTCATGATTTTCATCATGATGATTGTTATAGTCATCAAAAGGATTAGAATGATCCTCAAAATATTGTGCAACCATACATTGTCTAAGAGAGTAAGGTATTTGTCAAGCCATACACCAAGGGTCATCTTCTATAAGATTTTCATTATTTCTCTTTAAAGGATCAAGAGTCTCTCTTACTAGGAATTACCTTTTGGCTACCTTGAATAGGTTTACCATTGTGCTAGTTGGTATTATAAGGCTAAGGCTAGTCAAAGAGCTATGATATTTTATCCTGCTTTTGATAATTAGGTTTGTCATGAGAAAACCCCACTTTTGGTAAACTTATAACATAGCTTTTCCGTAGATGAAGGGATGTTGGCTTTCTTTCCTTTAGGATTTTGTAAAAAAATTACATCATCCCTTTTTCTCATCTTCCCAAATATTTTTTTGTTACTTTTAATATGGATTGCTATCTTGAAAGCATCTCCTAAGGAATGAGAATCCTTATCCCTTAGTTCATAACCCATATTTTCATCAAAGGAATTGAAATATAGGACCAAACATGTGGGTTCACAAGTTCTCATGTACTATAGAATTTTGTTCATGACCTTAATAAACCTAGTATTAAAATTAGAGATAGGTTCATTGTACCCCTTGCTAATGTTGGTGAAATCATTTATAATGAATCTACGATCAATATTTTCACCAAATATATTCTCTAAATATCCTCTTAAATTCATGTCATGACCTAATACTCGCATCAGGTAGGCCTCTATACCAGTATATTACATGATATATCAAATATAGCATAAAAAAATTCATTACAACATCCTCATCTTTAACCTCAAAGTCATCCATCTAATTTAGGAAAGTTTTTAGATGATTTTCCCTTGATAATGCAATATTTCTAGAAAATTTGGATAATACTTTTCCGACATCATTAGGAAAAACATTTGGGTATCTAGGGATACCAGTAAAATCTAACTTCCTATAGGTTTCTAGTTGCAAAGGTCTTCTTACTTGGAAGTTACCTATAGTAGGATTTCATTGAGGGTTAACTTGAATATTATTTTGATTTGCAACATTATGATCCCTTAGTGGATTAAAAAAAATCCACCAGTTTGACCACCCACATTTGGATTAAATTGTTGGTAATTTTCATAACCCCCCATATTTTGATGTGGTAAACTTACTTGAGGTTATGGGTTAGGAATGGATACATTATAGTTTATTGAGGAATTTTCTAAGGCATAGGAAGTTTGAATTATTTTCTATTGAGGAGTTGATGTAGTGATATCTACTAATGGTGTGTTTTTTGACATAAATTATATGAATTGTTTGAAATTGTATATTTATAGAAGGGGAAGTTTAAGGATTAGAGCTACAAAAACAATTGGATATCTAACCCATAAGAAAAAATTTAGATAATTTATTCTTCTTCTCATATCATCTCTAATTATAATATTTTCCATTCTTTCCACTTTTCCTTAAGATCTTCAACTTTAATCAAAATTTCTTCTTGAGTTTGAGATGTAGAGGCCTCTCGTGAAGATAGATCAATTTATGAATTTCTATATAATAGAGCATGATAATTAGGGGGATAAAAATCTAGGATGAAAGATTTTGTTGGTTTAATGGCTTATTTGTAAGATTAGCTTGAACACATGTGCTCAGAACCATGGTAGGGGAACTGACTCATGTATATAAACCTTCTCTAAGGTCATATTATCTTTGGATCTATTCTATTTCTCTCTCAAATATTTGCATGAATGGATAATTCTCAGGGTTCTCCCAATTTCTCTTATCCTCTAAATATTTAGCATTCATTAATAGGTCTTTGAAAATCACCACCTAGTAGAGGTGTTGTCAAAGTAATTTTCTCATTATTTGTAAATATATTGACAAGGGTTTCTACACACTTACCCATGTCTCTCGCTTTCCATGTTTCTCTCTGAGGCTAGAGCTCATATATAGCTTTTTGTATGATTTTCATTGAAAATAGATCTTCTTACATCCATATTTAATGATAATTCTTTCTCTTCTTACACTTTCATTGGCAAGGAGAGTTTTCAAAGTCATCACTCATAAGTGGGAAGATAGATTTTATAATTTTATAGAATTGAATAACAAAAACAACCAATTGTGTGTATAAGGAATTTAAACAACAAAAGGCATTCAATACTATACTTTCTAAGAAAATACCCAAGAAGGAATTAATAGAATAGATTTTTATGCATTTTCCCTAGCAGAGTCACCACTTTGTTTGTTTGCTTTTGATTTCCAACCGATTCTTGAAATTATCTAAAGAATAGCCAATTCCTATACTGAAAGATTTCAAGAGGTTGGCCAATGAATAAGAGATTGATTTCACAATTTTCTCCTCTCCAATTCAGGTTTTGCAAGACCTAGGAGGGATAAGTGCACCAAGATAGTGCACAAAAGGGGGTCAAAAGTGGCCACCTTTTTTTTTAAATCAACTAAACTTGAACTTGGAGTAATTTGAGATTCTGCACTCAAAATTTAAAGATAACACAAGAACAAGAATTGTTGTACTCTGAATCTAGTTTCTAAACTACTGAAGATTTTCAAAAATTGATAAGTTTAAAAGGATCAAATGTTTCAAACACACAAATGTGTTCATTTTTTTCATAAAAACATAACATAGTGTCTAGCATGTGCCCCTCACTTTTTTTTAGTTGCATTTAGTATTTTTAAAATGCCATTGGTAGAAATATAATTAAGAGTGAGTACTAGAAGTCATATACTTTTTTTAATTTTTTGTTGAGTAATTTTAAAAAAAGTATTTTCAAAGTGGATGCATCTTGAAAATTGCATCACCAAGCATGCATGTCACATAACTTGCACCAAAATAATAAAAAATGTAATTTTTTTCCAATGTCTAAAGAATGAAGTGTAGAACAATATTATATAATTGTTTTTCAAATTTGGATAAGTAGGTCAAAACTTATTAAAAAAAAGTAAATACAAATGCCTTTAATAACTATAGAAACATTAGTGAAATAAATTAAAAATAAACATGTTAATGTAGTTCAAATATTAAAAAAATTGCATGCTTACAAAGCTTAGAAGACATGTGAAATTATGGTGGTAATTTAGTAAGATTTGATTTATAATGTGTAAACTTGGTGATGAGCAAGTTGAAAAACAAAAATGGAGGAGAAAATAACGTGAAAATGAGGCAAACAAACCATCCAAGCCTAAGTACAAGCCAAAACATATATGTGTTTCTTGCAAGCCAAAATGCGTAGGTGTTTTTTGCAAGCCAAAACATGTACTCATTTTGCAAAAAATGTGTACGCATTTTTTGCAAGCCAAAATACATACACATTTTTTGCAAGCCAAAACACATACACATTGTTTGCAAGCCAAAACACGTACGTGTTTTTTTCCAAAAAACGTGTATGTGTTTTTTGCAAGCCAAAACGCGTACGTGTTTTTTGCAAGCCAAAACACGTACGTGTTTTTTGCAAGCCAAAACACGTACGGGTTTTGGCTTGCAACCCAAAACACATATGTAGTTTTTGCAATCCAAAATGCGTACATGTTTTTTTTGCAAGCCAAAATGTTTTTTTACAGGTACGTGTTTTTTGCAAATAAAGCAGCGTCGTGTTTTACCGTGTTTTTCAGCCAAAAGCAGCGTCGTGTTTTTACCAAACCACAAAGCAGCGTGCGTGTTTTGCAAGCCAAAAAGCAGCGTCGTTGTTTTTGCAAAGCCAAAAACGCGTCGTGTTTTTGCAAAAAAGCAGCGTGCGTGTTTTTCACCAAATAAAAAAGCGCGTACGTGTTTTTTGCAATACAAAAACGCGTACGTGTTTTTTGCAATACAAAACATGTACATGTTTTATATAATACAAATCATGTTCATTTTTTGTGTAGGCGAAAACATGTACGTGTTTTGTAAAATTATAGGTAAACAAATAAAGAAAATAATAAATTATTGGTTCATGAGTCATGTAAAGAAAATAAAATTATTGAAGAGGGGGTGAAACTAAAATCACCAATTATCCTATTTTAGAGGAAAATAATAGAGTAGACATTACAATATATACATTTAAAATTTAAAATTGGGAAATTATGTATTTATGTATGCAAAGGTAGATCAACACAATCTCAATTTCACATTTAAGTACCACGATTGTTGTCTAAAATCTATTGTTACTTTCTCACTTCGATAATATATATTGTAAACATTAAATTTTAAATCAAACAAGATTTTAATCAATTATTATAATCATTATAAATGTGTGTTCAATTAGCTTTCATTTTTACAATCTAGGAGGAGTTGTAAGGTTTAGGTTTGAGGGTATAAGAACCTGGAGGGTTGAAGGTATAATGCTTAGGGTAAAGTGTATAGGTTTTATGACCTAGGGTTGAGTCTAGTGTTTAGAGTTAAGGGTAGTATATGATATATAGTGTATCTAGGGTTAAGGGCACATCATTTAGGAAATTAAGTGTATAGGTTCGAGGGTTCATCCCCTAGGCTTTAGGACCTAAGGTTAAGGGATATGGTTTAGGGTTGAGGGTATATGATATAGGGTTTAGGCTTGAGTGTATACATGGTTGAGGGTTTTATATATAGGCCTTAGAGTTCAAAGTAAAGAGGGATAGGGTTTAGGTTCATGAGGGTATATGGTATAAGGTTGAGGATTGAGGGTTTAGCCTATAGGATTTAAGGCCTAGGGTTGACAGATAGGGTTTAGGGTTGAGGGTATAAGATATAGGTTTTAGGTTTCAAGGTATAGGGTATAGGGTTGAGTATATGGTTAAGGGTTTAACCTATTGGCTTTAGTTCCTAGGGTTAAGGGATAAGGTTTAGGGAATTGACAATATAGGGTATAGGGTATAGAATTTAGTTCCCTATAACTACCTCTCTCTATCTAACCTATCTATCTTTACAATTTAGGATTGAGGGATAGGATTTAGGGTTGATTGTATAGGTGATTTAGGGTTTATGGTTATGTGTATATAGCTTAGGGTTATGGGTATATAGTTTATGGTTAAGTGTATAGGGTCTTGGTAAGTTAAATCCATTGTAAGCCCAAATAGTAGCAAATATGTGTTTTGTTAAGTTAAAAGAATATACATGTTTTGTAAATATATATAGATTCCCTAGCATCTAGATTAGCTAGATCAAGGAGGTCAAGGAGATCAGCTAGATCAATGAGGTTGAGCGGATCAACTATATGATGATCAAGAATGACTTATTTTTTAATAATGATTATGATATAAATGTACTAATAATGATGTTTGTACTAGTGTATGTGATTTATGACATATTTAGGTGAATGTTAATGTAGATATATGTATCTAGTTTAAAATGAATCTAAAATGTATCTAATGAAGAATGTATATGTATGTTATTGATATGAAATGTAATAAATACATAAGATGATAAGATGCTTAGAATAACAAATCTAAAAACTTAAGATGAAAACATGAAATGATGATAAGGTTCTTATAATAACAAATCTAAACACTTAAGATGATAATATATCTAAATCATTCATTACTTATGTTGTAGGGCCTATGGTTTATGTGTTCGGGGTATAGGTTTTAGGGCATAGGGCATAGGGTTGAGTATATAGTAAAGGGTTTAACCTATTGGCTTTAGTTTCTAAGGTTTAGAGATAAGGTATAGGGAATTGATAGTATAGGGTATAAAAGTTTAGGTTACATGAGTATTATCGAGTTTAGGGTTAAGTCTCACATCTCCCCCTCTCTACTCTCCTCTTGATCTCTATTGTTCTCTATCTCACTTCTCTCTCATATAGATATACCTTTCTCTAACCTCTCTCTCTTCACTATCTACCTCCCTTCCTATCTCTCCCCTCATTTTTCCTTATCTACCTCTCCCTCCCTCCCTATGTAGATCTCTCTTCTATCTATCTCACATTGTGTGATCAATTTTTAAGTGTATCAAATGTAGATTTAAAATAAATCAAACACACCAATAAGACATTATATCAAAACAAAAGATCAAATAAAAGGAATGCAAACTCAGTCTTTTGTCCTTGATGTCGTCCTATCATCCTCTATCTCCAGCTTTTTTATTTATTCTAGCTTGGTCTCAGATTTTATGCTAGGCTCAACAAATAGTCTTCCTAGAGAATGAGATTAAAGCTGAATGCATACTATGCTAAGATATGATTAACATGCTTAAATTAAACATGATTGCTATAATGTAAAATTATGAAATTATGAATGCTAAAGCTGATAATAATAATGCTAAAATGCTAATCGCCTATCTCTAATGCATGTATGTGTGTGTGTGTGTGTAACCAATGCTTAGATTCATAGGGCTATTTATAGAGTTTTCAAAAGCTTCTGATTGGCTGATGCAATCAATGGGTTTGATAATTTTGGCAGATCAAATGGTCGAAGATAGAGAAGACTGGAGAGAAAAATAGAAGAAAAACAGAAAGCAGGATTTGTTTCCTCTTTCATGAGAGATGATAAAGATGAATTGTAAAAATCATCCTTTTGTGAGATTGAGAAAAGATTTTGAAGATAAATAATGAATTTATTAAATTCATTATTCATTTATTCGTGACATGGAAGATTTTCTTAATTAAATAAAATATTTAATTAAGATTTGGAAAGTGACATGTGGAATTAATTAAATAAGCATATTTAATTAATTTTAGAAGAAAGGGAATTAAATTCAATTAAATCAAAGATTTAATTAAACTCAAATGTGATAAGTAATTTAAATAAACAATAATATTTATTTAATTAATTAAGTGGACTTAAGAAAGTGGTATTTAAATAAAAATTAATTTATTTAATTAAAGTGGAAGAATAAAGTAGGCGAACAATATAAATAAATAAATAAAATTAAGTTTATTTATATGTAGAAGAATTAAGAATTTTTTTTTTTTTTTTAAAAAGAAGGGGTAAAAATTTTATTCAATCAAAACCAAAGTACAAAGCAAAGGCCAGAGGCCCACCAAAAAAGAGCACCACCAGACCAACCAGCAACAACACTACCTATTCATGTCCTCCACTAATAACCTCTCAAGGGTCTCAAGATAGTTAGAAGAAAGCTCATCCTTTCCACTGATATCCCAGCCATCCACATTCTCAGAGGCCCACTTCGCAAGACAATCAGCTACTTTGTTCCACTCTCTAGGGATATGACAAAAGGAGACAGAATCCAAGGAGCTGCAAAGACTCAAAATCTGTCGTCCCACAGAAGCCAATTGCCAACTAACATCATCCAACCTCTGATTGTTCAAAAAATCCACAACAATCTGAGAATCCGACTCACAAATGATCCTCCTCCAGCCTAAAGAGCATCCACGCTCAACAGCAATCTTAATAGCAAGGGCCTCCATCAGATTATTAGACTGCTGCCCTTTGTAACTAGAGAAGAGAAAGACCACACCACCATCATTACCTCTACCAATACCTCCCACACCAGCATGACCAGGGTTCCCACGAGAAGAACCATCAGTATTAATCTTTAGGACCCCCACCGGGGGAGGCATCCACTTCCCAGCACGACAAACTCGTTGCCGAACCTGACGGGGCCTTCTGCTAGCAAAGCAACCCTGGCTACTATCCTCCAAGCTCAAATTCTGCACAATATCAAGATCACCAGGGTCAGGATTTTCGGACATATCACACTTAGCCGAAATAGTCTCCTAAAGCCTGCTAATTATCTTCTTCCACAGTTGAAGATTTCCCAAATTGGAACCACAAAAGACTCTATGGTTCCTCTCCAACCAAAGGTTCCAAAGAATGAAAATAGGCCCAATAGACCAGGCCACCTGAAGGAAAGGAGTCTTTGCTGGTGGTCTGCCCAAACTTTCCCAAAAGTCAATCAAGGAGGTAGCATGAATGCACCCATGATGCCAAGCCTCCCACCATCTATGCCATAACTCTCTAGAGTAAGGGCAAAGAAAGAACAAGTGGGAGGTACACTCCTCACTGTGAGAACAAAGAAGGCAAACAGAGGGTCCTTGAAAGCCACGTTTGCGAAGATTTTCCCACGTGAGGCACTTCCTCTGAGCAACCAACCATAAGAAAAAATTGCATTTGGGCCAAGAGAAGTTATCCCAAACCTTCTTCCACCATTGCACCTCAGCAGGACCATATAAGTTCTTGTCGAGCATAGCATAGCCTTGGGCAACAGTAAATTTACCCTTTGGACTAGGATTCCAAGCCAGAACATCCCTCCCATTAAGGGAGCTGCAAAGCCTAGCCTCCAAAACTCTAGAAAGAACAGCACGATCCTCATCAGATCCACCCACAGGCCACTCTTGTGGGTCCTTCCAGCAAGCCACCACTGCCTGCCCAATACGCTTGACAGTTTTAAAATGCTCCACCTTAACCCAACCGGCCTCGGAAAAAATATGGCAAAGAGGCTGAAGCTGAGGAAAACTAGAAAGAATGGGAGGGTGGCCATCCCAAGAGTCCTGCCAAAACAAAACATCAGAGCCTCTATTACAGATCCAAAAGAGGCCCTCCTTAATCAGCTGAGCACCCTTCTTAAGGGTATCCCAAATACACGAACCTTTACCCAACAAAGGAAGACGCGGCACATCGAGGCAATCAGCACCCGGAAGATACTTGTGGGTCAGAATCTTAGCCCAATCCTGATCTTGATTGTTACACCACCTCCAGTACAGTTTGGCAGCCAAGGCAGTGATAGCAAGTGCCATAGACCTAAGACCAAGGCCCCCAGCATGCTTCGGCCTGCACACAGACTCCCACTTGACCAAGCTCCATTTTGAGGAAAGAAGGTTGCCAGACCAAAGAAATTGCCGAGACAAGGCATCAAATTCCCGCACAAAGGTGGACGGGGGAACCTGCACACAACACCTATAAATGGGAAGAGACTGTACCACCGTCTTAAGAAGAATCATTCTCCCAGCAGAGGAAAGCCATCGGTGAGTCCAATGGCTAACCCTACTTCGAAATTTATCCAAAATACCCTGCCAATAATCTCTTCGCTGTCCTCCCAAGGCCAAGGGGATCCCAAGGTACATCAAAGGAAGAGAACCGATCTGAAATCTAAGGATCCTAGCAATCCTGCTCTGAATAAGCTGAGGAGTATTAAAGAAGTAAATAGAAGATTTATCATCATTAATACGCTGACCAGAAGCCTTCAGATAGATATCTAAGGCTCGCCTGAAGTTCACCGCCTCACTAATTCTAGCCAAACCCATTAGCCCAGTATCATCCACAAACTGAAGATGAGAGTAGGAAGGGAGAAGGTTGCTCCAGCTCCAACCATGGATAAGACCCTGTCTCACCTGAGATTTAATAAATCTTCCAAGACCCTCTGCCATGATAATGAATAAGTAAGGGGATAAAGGATCCCCTTGCCGAAGTCCCCGAGAAGCACTAAACAAATCTGAAGGTTCCCCATTAATGAGAACAGAGAATGAGGTAGAGGTCACACAGCTAAGAACCCAATTCACCCATTCCTCAGCAAAGCCAAAAGCCAAGAGAGTTTTCTGTAAGAACTCCCAGCTCACCCGATCATAAGCTTTAGACATGTCGAGTTTAATAAACATAGCTTTCTCCTTAGAGTTAGCCATAGAATGAATAACTTCCATGGCTATCACAACACCATCCAAAATTTGTCTTCCTCCAACAAAACCACCCTGCTCAGCCGAGATCAGAGAACCAAGGAGTGGTTTGAGCCTCTCAGCAATCAATTTGGTGATGATCTTGTAAACAACGTTACATAACGCAATAGGCCTGAATTGAGCTAACTGGTTAGCTCCTTCCAGCTTAGGTATGAGGGCCAAGAAGGTGGAATTCATAGACTTGAGCATCTGTTTGTTCCTAAGAGATTCTTGGACCACCTCAAGGAGATCAAACTTTATAATTTCCCAGAACTCTTGAAAAAACTCAATTGGAAACCCATCCGGACCAGGGGCCTTACCTTTTTTCATACTGAAAACCACTTTCTCCAACTCAGGTAACAAGATAGGACACAAGAGAGTCCCATTCATTTCAGCAGAGACCAGGTGGGGAATACAATCCATGATGGCCTGCTCCTCAGCCCAAGCAGCAAGATTCTCCCTAGAAAAGAGGTTTGAAAAATAATTGACTGCCTCCCTGGAAATATCAGCATAGGACGAGAGTAGAGCCCCATCCTGTGAAACAAGAGAGGAGATAGAATTTCCTTGTCTTCGAGCCTTAACTGAATTATGAAAGAAAGCAGTGTTCCTATCCCCCTCTTGAAGCCAATCAATGCGAGATTTTTGCTTCCAGAAGATCTCCTCTCGAAGTTCCCACTCTTCTAAACTCTTCAGGGCCAAGGACTCAGCCATACTAAGGGCAGAGGTCAACCCCTGATCCCGAATCTGACGAGTGATAGTATCCAGCTTGGACTGGGCAGCCATCTTCTGAGCTTGAAGGTTCCCAAAACATTGTTTATTCCATCTCTTGAGTCTAAACTTCACATGCTGAAGCCGCTTACTAAAAGTGAACATGGCTGTCCCATGAGAAGGCATCCCCTCATGCCACCAATCCAGCATAAGCTCCTGAAGAGATGGATCTCGTAACCACATCAATTGGAATTTGAAGGAGGGATTTTTGGTGACACCATAAGCGGTAACCGAAAGCTTTATGGGCCAGTGATCAGAGCCCCTCCAATCAAGAATTTCAGAACTGGTAGTCAACCTACTATTCAACCAATAACAGGAGACAAGAAATCTATCAAGCCTTTCAGAGATAGCCTCCACACCACATCTCCTATTATTCCAGGTAAAGAGACCATTGGAAGGCTTCACATCAATGAGATTCAAGGAACCAATCATATCCCTGAGAAGATGAGCAGAAGGGTCTAACCTGGCTAACCCACCACGTTTTTCATCTAAGCAAGTAACAGCATTAAAATCACCAGCCATAATCCATGGGAGAAACGGGTCCAAGGCTCGAATTAAATGAATGTGAGCCCAAAGATTTACCTTACCTGAAAGATCTGTAGGAGCATAAATATTGGATAAGAGACACCTTTCTCCAGTAGCAAAACAAGAAGCAACCAGAGAAATGGAAGACCGACTAGACATCCAACATAAGGGGGAAACTTTCCTCAGGTTCCAGAAGCAAGCCACACCCCCTGCACTGTTGAAAGAACCTACCCCCTGCCAATTGCCTTGGGGCCAGATACGCGAAGCACAATTAGCTAGCCCATCAATAGTAAGCTTAGTTTCCTGGATAAAGACTACATCAGGTGACTGAGATTCAATTAATCTGCGAACAGCCTTTTGTCTAGGGATGCTGTTCAAACCCCTTACATTCCAAGATAAAACAATCATTTATGGGGGTGAGAGAAATGGGAATCAATGGGCTTCATAGACCCAGACTCAACCAAAGTATCACCCATAAGCTTAACCTTCTCTTGATTAGTCTTCCTTCCACTCTTTGATGGTTTATCAAGAGGCCCCTTTTTAAAGGATTTCTGCTGTAAGCCAAGTGTGGGAGGAGCTTTGTTACTCCTTGCAGGATCTGAGGCCCCCCTAGGAGCAGGGGGATCAGGAACCATTGCACCAGAGTCCTTCGGAGTCTGTGACCCTTGGAGAACCCCGAAATCCTGAGCATGAGCCGAAGGATCCAAAGCCTTCTGATCCTTCTGATGAACCCCTAGGGATAGAATTTGGTCCTCTTTCCTTGCATCCTCGTCCTGAACATCTTGCAGACCCTTAGCCCCAGAAGAGAGCTTAACAGGAATACCCTCCTCCTGGGTCAAATCATCAAGAACCTCAAACCTGTTAAAGTTGTTTTCATTCTGCCTATCCATCCAAGATCTCTTCCTGCCCTTGCCTTTGTTATGGGACTTAACCGGAATAAAACCCTCATTATCCACAGGTTCATTAGACATTGGAGCCT
The DNA here is from genome assembly GCA_007258455.2 of Sequoia sempervirens. Classification (NCBI taxonomy): domain Eukaryota; kingdom Viridiplantae; phylum Streptophyta; class Pinopsida; order Cupressales; family Cupressaceae; genus Sequoia; species Sequoia sempervirens. Next base: position 169,272,123 of record VDFB02000015.1, on the reverse strand, counting down.
TTCCCTTGTCCCCCTTGGGAGGTCCAGAAGCAGCAAAGGGGGAGGGTTCAAATCTAGGGCATTTGCGGTGTAAATGTCCATATTCATGATAAATTCTGCATCTAAAGGGTAGGGTTTCATAATCCAGCTGTTGGATCCAAGAAGAAGATCCCATGCAAATTTCCATAGAGTTTGGTAATGGATTATTTAAATCAACTTCAACACAGATTCGAGCAAAAGAAATTACCTTACGGTCCTGAGTTTGGGAAGCCGATCCCACAGGTTTTCCAAGAAGTAACGAGATTGAGTGAAGAATATCCTCCCTCCAGAATTCCAGTGGAAGCCTCGGCAAACGAACCCACACGGGAACTCGCGAAGGGATTTCTTCAGCAGAGTTGAATCCCATGTGCCACAGTTTGATGAAGAGCCCTACCTGGTTAAAGAAATAAGGACCTCCTTCGAAAGCCCTATTCCTGTCGGACATGCTTGAAAAGACAACCAAAAAATAGATATTAGCTGCCAGAATAATCTCCATATCACCTTCCGGGTTCCAAACCCTGCGTGCCCACGAATCCAAAACAGGAAGAGATAAACGAAGGCCCAAAAATTTGCAAATAAGAGCATGATTGCCCCAATATTCAACATCCTCTGAAACTTGCTCAGGTTGAATAATCAAGACTGGACGATCCTCAGATCTCTCCAAACAACCGTTAACTTTTTTAATTCAAAAATTTCCTTTGGAAGATGAGACTCCATCCCCAGATTGGGGTTTCCCCATCTGATCTAGACCACTACCATGCAACGAAGAAGAGGGCTCAACCATTTCCAAATCACCAGAAGAAACCGTAGAAAAGGCAAAATCTCATTTTTCCATGGACCAAAAGCACAAGCACAAACAAGAAGAAGGAGAATAGGGCAGGAGACCCCACGCCCCAGAAACCCAAGCAACACCCGCCAAGGATAACACCGACGCAAAAAAATGCAGAAAAGGCCAGAAAATGGCCGCCCCACAGTCTAAACGCGAGCCACAGCCCCCACTGCAGCCAACGCACCCCAGGAAACCAAACCACACCCCCGGACGCAGCAAAGAGAGCTCTAACACAGCGAGAAAACACCAGGAAGGACGCGCTAGGGCACACAGACCCTAGCACGCGAGCACAGACCGCGCCAAGCCATCAATTGTGATCAGAAGAATTAAGAAAAAAAATTAATTAAATAATAAATATTTAATTAAATGTCAGGATTAAATGATATGACCATTTTTATGCATATACATTTTGCCTCTCTTTGAAGTGATGTGTGAAATGTATTGCTTCAAAGAAAATATTCCTACTTTTGAAATTTGTTTCGTTTGATTTTGCCAATGGTCAGAAAATTAAAAAAAAAAAAGAAAAAGTGCCTGATATGCCTTTTGATTTTACTCTGATATGTTTTCTGATTGAAAGATGTTGTTGATATTAATGATGCCCCCTTGGGAGGTAAATCACTAATGATGGAAAAATGTTGAGTTGATGATGAAATTCAGATGATGAGAGGGATGTAGTGATTTAGCTCCTGATAATTGATTAAAAGATGCCCCAGTTTGAAAAATAAGGTCAGAGTTTGAGAAAACAATAAAATAAAGTACCACAAAAAACCCACCTCGTTTGACCTTTAAAAGGTAAAAGGAGTAAAAAGGGAAAGTCATTTTTACCTTTTGACTTTAGTGATTTTGTGCTCTGACGCTGACTTGGCGAGATGGAGATTCCTTATCATAGGCATAGATTCGAGTGGGCCCACAGATATCAGAGACCAGCCATGTATGGACCACCAATGAGTTGATTCAACCTACTTTGATTTGAAAATGTGTAATTTTAATTGAACTTTTATGGACTTTAGTGCATAGAGTAGTAGTTTAGTGCTTTCAAAGTTTCTTTTAGCGCATGTAAGGCATAATTTAGCGCTTTTAGGGAATAGAAAGTTTAGTGCATTCAATAGGTGAAATAGCGCATATAGGATTCTTGGAGCAAATTGGGACTATAACGCATATAGGAAATATAATAGCGCATATAGGGTTTCAGCGCATTGGGGGGATGAAATGGCAAATACACATAGGGTTTTAGCTCATACAGGGAAGTAGCGCATAGGGGGAAAACTACAATGCATTAAAGGCTCATAATGGTGCATAGGGGGATTTAGTGCATTTGGGGGGAACTTTAGCGCATTTGAGGTTTTAGTGTATATAGGCAACATATTAGTGCATCTAGGAAATTTAGGTAGAATACACTGTTTGATAAAAATGATGATGTAGATTGCTTCTTTGGTCAATAGATAGATAAATTGTCTTGTTATTATGCTGATATGGATAGAAATGATAGAAAATCTAGTGATGAATTGATAACTTTGCTTCCCGAAAATAATAGAACAAAGAGTAGATAGCTAATAACTTTGTTTCCATTGAATGAAAAACAAAGAGTAGAATGATTGATGGATTGTCTTGATAAATTTTCTTTAGAAAAAAAAGAGTAAATGCTTGATATGACTTCTGATAAATTTGGTTTCTGTGATAGAAAACAAATAGTAGATGATGTGATTTAAACATATTTGTGTAGACATGTAAAATGTATTGATTGACATTAGACATCTGATCCTAACCACTAACATCGTTTCATCTTGAATCATCCCTCGGTCTAACCATTTAATCAAATACCTTTATTTGATTAAATTCATCAATATTCCTCTCTTAATTAAATAAATTAGTTATCTAATTAAGTCATCCTTTCTCGATAATTAAATTGACCGTTCTGATCTAATTATCCTATTTAATTAAATAATTTATTTTATTTGATTAAATCTCTAAAGTCTATCTATTAAGTTAAATAAATTAAAACCTTACTTAGTTTAATCTAACATCATCTCTTTTAATTAAATAAATAAAAAATCCTTATTTAATTAATCCTTAATCACATTCCTCTCATATTTGATTTAAATAAATTCACAAATTTAAGTCAAACAGGTCACATCATTTAATCCCTTCATTAAATTAATTAACCTTGATTAATTTAACCTCTTCTCATGTCCCATCCTCCATCTTTTACCACTTGCACATGAAAATAGAGTTATTTGATTTATTAAATCTCTATTTTCCTCAACAAGGCATCTTTTAAGGAATATTCCTCAAGTTTGAATTGAAAATCCAAGTGGATTTTTCCCTTCCAACAAGGCATTTAATCCTCTTACAAAGTCCTTTTTCCTTGAGCCAAGTGGCATTCAATGCACCTTCTTTCCCTCTTTCATGTCATTTCAACAATTTCAAAATTCAAATATATGCATTTATTGACACATTCTTCAAAACTTGTACATCCTCCATCCATTCACCCATTGACAAGTGGCACTTTGTCATTGACTAATTATTAGTCACACATTGTTCCATTTTGGACATTCTTCCATCTTCTCATTCTATAAATAAGAGGCTAATCTCCCCATTTCATCATCCACAATTTGAGTAAACTTACTATACTCTAATATATAGTAATCTTCATCCATATTTTTGAATTTATAGCTAGGTTATGCAGATTTTTGTCTTGAAGCACTCATCATTCTTCATTAAAGTGGATCATCATCTTCATCACATCATGAAACCTAGCATTGGAGTTGGGAAAGGGCCAATTTTCACATCAAATTGGCACTAATTCCCCCAAGGGATCAAGAATTTGCATTTTCTTCAATAGGATTTAGCTTATTTTCTTATTTTTTTCATTTCATTCTTGCTTTATTTCCAATTTTAAGCTTTGCTAATGGATTTCATGGGGAATCCTTGTTCTTACTTGCATACGATCTCCTAATGTGTTTATTTATTGTATGTTGTAGGTATTTGGATTGGGGTTCAATAATTTGTATTCATGACTGAAGTACAAATAGGAAAATGATTTGATTGTTGATAAATTTGCTCTCTTGAAAAAGAAAACAAATAGTAAATGATGATAAAGTAGATGGATTTGATATTCAGATAGATTGATTTAGCATTGAGTTCATGATATGAGTCACTTTAGATAAAGCACTTGATATGGTTCACTTAATATGAGTCACTTGATATGGGTCACTGATAGATAGATATGAGTTTGATTGATTTTTAGATAGATCATGTTGATATGAGTCTGATTGAATGTCCTTGTGATAACCAAAAAAAAATAGGAGGGTTTCAAAAACCTCTAGATTAGAGATCGCTTCCCTATAGGTTTGGATCGGATATGAGATATGACACCTGCAGATGTATAGTTGATAGTGGGATGTGGGCTAGGACCTTTATTGTTGATGCCATTGATTTGGGGCAACAGGGGATTGTTGATTGCACTAGCAGAGAGGTGGTATTTAGAGGATAACACCTTTCATTTGTCGATGGGTGAGATGACCATGACCCCTGAGGACATATATAGAATTCTAGGGATTCTAGTGGTAGGTGCTCTTGTGGTTTATGACCACAAGGAGCTAGGTGGGACAGATGCACTCAAGAGGGTGTTTGGGGATGCTCAGATAGTAGGGTATTGGGTGCCATGGGTGGATTTTAGGGGATATCTGGCCTTACCTGCCATGTTGGGTGCATTCATTGGAGGCTTCCTTTGTGTGGAATGCTGGTCAAGGGGATTATCAGTTGGGTGGGAGAGGATCATTGAGTTGATGATAGGTCAGCATCAGAGATATGCCTGGGGGAGCTGCATGTTAGCTCATTTATACCATGACTTGCATTAGGTAGTATACAATAGATCATCTAGTTTGTCTTGTGGTGTTACCCTGCTCCAGGTCTAGGCATGAGAACATATTGCGATTATAAGACCACTTTGTCCTAGAGTTAGGCCACCAGGCAGGCCATATGTGTATGCATATTCTATTGCACTTGTATAGGCCAAGCTGGGTAAGTTGGAGTACTGGCAACGAACTCTTGACGATGTTGATTTAGTGATATGGAGGCCATACAAAAATTGTGAGGTGTAGGATACTGATTATCTAGAGATGCCATTTGTATGTATGCCCTAGTATCTGATAGGGCGGACTCCATTTATTATAGAGAGATTTTTGGCATTGCAAGTACAAAGACAATATGGCTATACATAGGGGATGCTGCAGGGTGTTGCGCAATATGGGCGGTGCAAGGATGATTCTGGATGGGGGACATGCTTTTCATATTAGGTAGCATATACAGAGTATACTAGTTTACAATCTGAGACATAGGCTTATAGGTTGGATATTATTGATGCAGAGATGTCAGATGAGTACTCTGCTTATTTTCACACACACCCATTCCCTCGTTTGACATGTCCAAATGAGTCGGCACCCATTTTGATGGCATGTCAGCTAGGGGGTAGGACACAGGAGGATGTGGCAGGGGGAGAGAAGGTGGTAGGCAGAGGGGATGAGGAGGAGAGTGGAGAGGAGGTGGAGAGTGGAGATGAGAGTTCAAATGATGGTGGTGGGGATGATGGAAAAGATGGTGGAAGGGATGAGTAGAGGCCAGTGAGGTAGAGGAAAAATATCTTGGGTAGTGCTTAGATCATGTGGAGGCCGAGGTGTGGTACTGGATGATGGACAGTGATCATGGTCTCTTCTACAATGCAGTAGGCATAGATAGATACTTTGCAAGCCCAGATATAGACACTTCAGGGTCAATAGGCACAGTTGCAAAGCTAGTTAGCTTAGGCTCAGAGTTTGGCAGTGCAGTTACAAGCACAACTTGTGCAAGTACAAGCACCTCTTCCTTCCCTGGACCCACAGGTGGCCCAGTTGATAGCAGAGAGAGATTCCTTCAGATGGAGGGTAGTAGAGGTAGAGGGTGTTCCTCAGAGACTCATGGGAACTGTTGAGAGTGAATCTTTGTGAGAGGCCATTATAGAGGGATTCAAGATTGCCAGGGAGGCTAAGCATTATCGGTATAGATATGAGGAGTTGTGCCCTCCTGATCGCAAAGAGCCTTACCCTCAGTCCCATAGCAGATCTAGGAGCATATCACTGACTATGACACACAACAGAGGGGTCACAAGGCCTCGATAGGATCCTGACATAGGGGGTAGTGGGAGGCCACCATTCTCTAGACCAACTCCATCAGGGGGCTCTACCAACTAGCCTTGATTTATCGATGCAGTATTATTAATGTACTTCACACATGTATATCATTTTTTTTGTTTTGGAGTATGTACATTGTTTTTTATCATATCTCATGTATCTCTCTATAATTTTTAGTTTCATTGGACATTAGACATTTGTATGTATTTTTTATGAGCAATGATGTGCAACGACGATGAGTTTTGGTGATGTGCATGTTTGATGTGATGATGTGATATGCATGTATTTTTGCATGATGTAGTATGGATTTGGATATACATTTTATTGATTTGATGACTAACATGATATGTAGGATGATTCATGATATGATGGAAATATGTGATGCATACTAATGATGTCATGCAGGTGGTGAACCTAGGATGTTGATTATGAAAGTGTGGAATGAGATATATGATATGAAAAAAAAATGATAAATGACATGATAATGCATAATGATGGATGAGTAAATGATAAAGGATCGACATGACATGAGAATAAATGATAAACTATATGATATGTATAGGACCTAGATGAAATGATAATGATTAATGGAATGATGATGAAGATGAAATATGATAATGAAACAAATGTACGAATGTCCTCCACAAATAGTCTAAAGGAACATGACAGCTGTTATTTTTTTTTCAGCCTTTCAAAACTTTGATGCAAATCCAATATGCAGATATATATAATGATCTAAATGAAATGCAACGAAATAAAACCAACCATTTGTTGAGCCCTTTGTTAGCTTTCTTGAATCATCATAGAGCATTTTAAAATGTTGGAAGTATGTACATGCATCAAAGGGGAAATTAGCACCAATGATGACTTGAGTACAACTTTCATGATTTTTGATATAGCAAGTGAACACAAGCATCGAGGTATGATTGAATCAAGATGACCTGAGCATTTCTTGCATAAACAAACAAAGATTAACCACTTTTTGATGCAAATTTGGAACTGTCATCAATGATATGCTTTGAAAATCATGTCTCGCAACATATTTGCACCAGATTGATAGTCAATCTCAAGACAACAGACAAAGAAAAATCATTCTCTTTCCTTGCCACTCTATTTTAGTACATCATCGAGTGTGCTCTAGAGGAATGATAGCGAAAATCAAACAACCATTGTTCAAATATAATACTGCTATTCCAAAGATTATTCAGATTTTAGATCATCCAGATATGAGTCATGCTATGATATTTGTTGAAAACTGTGATATGGATCAATGATTGTATAGTTGTTCATATGATTTGATTGTTTGTTCGTTTGATTGAATTTTATGTCACTGTCTAGCTATTTTGGTAAATTCTAAAAGTTGATTGGTCTCAATATGTCAACGTTTGCCCCCAGTATTGGCATAACTTGCTAAAATGAATATGTACAATGATCAAGCCATGGTAAGACATTATCACTCTAGGAAAATGATGGTAGTATGATGCTATTATGGACCTAAGATGATGGTGAAAAGATGCATGAAATGAAGGCTGAAAAGCTAAGTGTAGAACATAAGTTAATAGATGGAGAGTTGGAAATAACATCTATTTGCTAGATTTCCACTATATGTGTTTATTGCATTTTTCTGATTTCTTTTTGATTTTTTTGTATTTTTCTTGTCAATAGATTACCTGTTGCCAGGTTTTCACCTTGTGACATTTTTTTTTATTATTTTATTTTTGATTTTTTGAATTTTTTTTTTTAGGACTTTTTGTGTTGTTTTTGCTATATTTTCAGGACTTTTTGTGCTGTGTTTGTAATTTTTAATTTTTAATTTTTTTTAAGGACTTTTTCTGATTTTATAGATTTTTGTAGGACTTTTATGGATGATGATATTTGCTTCAAACATAATACTTCTTCAGATGCATGTTGTTGATGGGTTCGTCAAACAAGTCCCCTTTTGATGTTGACAGTTTGTATGCTCCCGAACCATATACTGCGATGACCACGTAAGGACCCAACCAATTTGGTTCAAACTTTCCTTTCTTCTCTCTCTCTTGTTGATTTTGTGGGTTCTCTTTTAAAAAAATACCAACTTGAAAGGTACATGGCTTGACTCTGTGATTATAGCTTTGAGACATCATTTGTTGATATGATTTCAAATGATCAGTTGCTCATTGTCTCTTCTCATCACAGAGTTCCAGCTCTTGCAGTCAAGAGATTATGTATTCATCATTTGTTGTAAGACCCTTCAATGATTTCCTAAGTGATGGAATCTCAACCTCTAGAGGTAATATGGTTTCTGCTCCATAGACAAGAGCATACGGTGTTGCTCTTGTTAGCGTTCTAATGCTAGTTTTGTAGGCCCATAGTGTGGGATTGAGTTGAATGTGCCAATCTTTCCCTACATCATTCATGGTCTTCAAAATTTTCAATATAGTCTTATTTGAGGCCTCTGCTTGGCCATTCTCTTGTGGATAGTATGGTGTTGAATATCTATGCTGAATATGAAATCTCTCACAAAGTTCATCAACATCCCGATTCTTGAACGGTCATCCATTATCTATGATAATGGAGTTGGGAATGCCATATCGACAAATAATATAGTTGAGTATGAAGGATGAGTTTTGTTTGTTGGTAACCTTAGTAAGAGGTACTTCCTCAATCCACTTGGTAAAGTACTTTTGTCACTGTGATGATGGACTTGTGTCCATTCAATGATGAAGGATGAATCTTGCCAACTAGATCTAACCCCCATTAAGAGAATGGCCAGGTCAGGGTGAATGGTTGTAGTTCTTGTGTAGGAGCATGAATGAGATTCCCATGAATCTGACATTTTGAGCACTTCTTCACAAAAATGAATGATTCTCTTTCCATTGTAGGCCAATAGTACCCCATTCTAATCAATTTCTTAGATAAGGTCAGTCCACTTGAATGAGTACCACAAATGCCACCATGAACTTCTTGTAAATATTTTTCAGATTCATCACGTTCAAGACATCAAAGGAAAGTACCATCAAGACTATGGCGATAGAGGGTGTCAATGATAAGAGTATAGTGAGAAGATTGGCAGATAAAGTTGCACTTTTGGTTACGAGATAAGTCAAGTGGTAAGATGTCATTTTTTAGGTAGGCATAAATTTTTCCATACCAAGGTGAATCGGATCCTACTAAGTGGAAAATGATTTGGCTTTCAGGTGTGTCATAGGTAGGTGTAAATGATTGTTCCACCAGAAATTCATAGTGAGCTTGATTTTCTGGGAGTTGCAACAATGATACGATCGTGGCCATGGCATTGGCTGCCTTGTTATCAAGTCTTGGAATTTGTATGAAATTGATATCTACGAAGTACTTCTTGAAATTGCCAACCATCTTATTATATGGAAATGGTTTGTCATCTTTGGTTTGATAATCATCATTGATTTGATTAATGACTAATTGTGAGTCACCATAGACTTGTAGTTTTGTGATCCTCCATTCCAATGCTATCTTGAGTCCAGTGATTAAAGCTTTGTATTTGGCTGCATTGTTGGTGCATGGAAACATTAACCTATATGACCAAGGAATGGTATGTCATTGAGTGGTGACAAAGAGTAGGGCTTCCCCCGATCCATGTTGAGTGAAAGAACCATCAAAGTATAATGACCATGGTTGTTTGGATTCTACAGTGAAGACATCAGCATCTAGAAATTTAATGTGTATGGGATGCTATTCTTGTAGTGGTGCTTCATCCAGTTGATCGGCGATAACTTGTCCTTTGACTTCTTTGCGATCAACATAATGGATGTCAAACTCGCTTAGGATCATAGCCCATTTTTCTAACCTACCTATCAATGTATCCTTGCTTAGTAGATACTTGAGTGGATTAATCTTTGCAACAAGATTGATTGCATGAGTTAACATGTAGTGCCAAAACTTCCGTGAAGCAAAGACTACAACTAGACAATCCTTCTCGATGAAAGTGTAGTTGAGTTAATGACTTGTTAGCATCTAGATGATGTAATAAATTGCACATTCCTTTCCTGTAGAGTCCTCCTATGCTAATAATTCCCCCAAATATGTCTCTGTTGCGAAAATAAATAAGATTAGTGATTTTTCTAGCTTTGGTGGTACGACAACCAGTGGATTCATTAGGTACTTCTTGATTTGTTGAAAGGCCATTTCACACTTGTCATCCCATTTGAAAGGAACATTCTTATGTAATAGATGTGTGAAAGGTAGGATTTTATCTACCAGTTGTGCGATGAACCTTCGTATAGATTGAAGTCATCCTTGTAATGACCTCAACTGATTGATATTCCTTGGTGGAGGAATTTCCATGATTGCTTGTACCTTGGCAGGATCTACTTCAATTCCCTTTTTAGACACTATGTATCCAAAGAGTTTTCCAGATGTGACTCCAAATAAACATTTTTTAGGGTTGAGGAAAACTTTGAACTTTTTTAACCTTGCAAAGATTTTGGATAACACTTCAAGATGTCCTTCTCTTGTGTATGACTTTGCCAATATATTGTCTACATAATCTTCCATGAATGTGTGCTTCATATCATGAAAAACTGTAGTCATAGCCCTTTGATATGTAGCCCCAGTGTTCTTTAGACCAAAAGGTATGACGTTCCAACAATAAGTCCCCCATGGACATGTGAAAGCTATTTTGTCTTGGTCTTCAGGTGCAATCTTGATTTGGTTGTAACTAGAAAAACCATCCATTAGTGAATACATGGTATGGCCAGCTATCAGATCAACTATAGTATCGATGTTTGGAAGTGGGAAGTCATCCTTAGGACATTCTTTATTAAGATCTCTAAAATCTATGCACACTTTGATACTTTTGTTTGGCTTGGACACAGGAACAATTTTGGAGATCCATTCTGCATAGTCGATTGATCTTATAAATCGCACATCAAGGAGTTTTCTGAGTTCTTTAACTAGTAATGCAACATGAGGATGCATCTTTCTAAGTTTTCATTTGACAGGTTTAACTCCTGGTTTGATGGAAAAGTGATGCATTATAAGATTAGGATCAAGACCTGGCATGTCTGCAAAAGACCAGGCAAAGTTGACTTGATTTTCTCTTAGAAATTCCATGAACTCAGGTATTTCTTTATCTGTCATTGATGTAACTAACTGTAGAATACTTGGTTTTTTTGTAGTTTCAAGATTAACTTCTTTTGTAGGCTCAATCAAGATAGGCGATCACTCATGATAGTTCTCTGAGAGAGTGTCAAGTATCTCATCATCTGGTGCCTTAAAAAGGTTTTCACCATTTGATACACTCTTTGTTTTATCTTTTGTTTGATCTAACATTGCCAGATTCTAGTTTTCACCATTAGATCTTTCTTTCTTTTTTTGCAGCTAGGAGACTTACACTCTCCTAATTAAAGACTCTATTCTAAAAATTTCTAGTGGAACAATCATTTGTGTCATCTGTGGAAAGTAAGTTCATGATAGATTCATCACTTGGAAACATAGGTATATCAATAGGTTCAGATAGATCCCAGTTAATGAGATCAGGATGGATTAGCAGTAGCGAGTCATTAGGCTACATGAAATCGACTATGGTTATGGTCATAACGAAGTTGTCTGTAGGATTTGAGGTATGGGACAAATCAATGATGATACTATTCTTATGATAGGCCTCTTCAATTAAAACTGACTCAGTATCACTAGAATCATAGTTACCTTGTAGTTCAGATCCTTGCAATTGGGACCCTGACCCTTCACCTTCGATTAGAGTTAGGGTGTACTTGTGTATCACATCAACCTTTTTTTCCCTCCAAAACTCATCATTGTAGATGGCGTCCCATTCATATTCACCAGAGTCTGCGTCAGAGTTGTTATCCATGAAATTTTGAATTGTTGTAAAAAATGCTTCTCTTGTATTAGAACCTTCTTGCAATGTGAGGACAGTATCATGCAACTACTTGGATGCTCTTTCTTTTGAGTTAGTATCATAGCCTAGTCCTATTTTATCTTTTGTTTCCAGTCCTGGAAGGTGAATAGGCTCAACTACTCCTTTCCTTTTCCCGATAGGACCTTTGCCATCATAGCCCATCTTTTGCATGATTGAATACCCTTTACCATATTGGTCAGTTGGTATCTTGACATTGAGAACTATTTCATCTTCATCTTTATAGAGCCACTTTAGAACTTCTCTATCCTCAGGATATTCCATGGGGAATTTTTCTTTGATAAATCATCTACTAAATTTTGTACTTGGCTCTGTTGGTGGTTGGTTGTGTTGATGTTGATGCTATAGATATCTGATGTTGTGTGATAGAGGGTTGTCGATGTGACCAAGGTGATGTAGGCAGATTAGAAAGATAGAGAGAGTACTCCCCAACTCCATTTTCCTTGAATCGTAGTTGCTTGTCAATGCTTTTGGTTAATTGACTGATTTGTGTATCAACTTTGGGAGAAGTCCTAACAAGAGCTTCTCGATTGTTGGGAACCAAAGTATCTTGACTAGCTTTGATGTTGGCACAAGTCTGACTATTTGAATTATTAGTTGGTATTGTGCTCTCTTGCCTATCATAAGGAAACTTAAGACATTTATGATATGTGGATGGGATAGCTTGCATTTCATGGATCCAAGGACAACCCAACAAGATGTATGCAAGATCACAGTCTAATACTTGACAAAAACTATTCTTGATAACCGGTCCCACTCTGATTGGAAACATGATTAAACCCTTGGACACTCTTTCCTCATCATCGTAGGCTTTAATAGCAATATTTCTTCTGGGATCAATGGAGTCCTCAAAAAATCCTAAAGCCTGAACTAACTTCATGGTACATATGTTCAAACTAGCACTTCAATCTATTAGTACACGTCTGACACGAAAATTTCAGATCATGACTTCTAAGTATAGAAATGCGTTATGGGAATGTGTCATGGAAACACCATCTTTCTCAGAGAATGAGAGACATGTGGGTGAGGAAAAGTGTCCCACCATGGCTTGAAATCAATTCACATCCAAATCAGTGGATACAGTTGTTTCAACTAGGGCCTTTTCTAGAATTTCCTTGTGTGCTGGGGAAATCTTCAGGAGTTCTAAGATAGAAATCTAAATAGGATTTTTTCCAAGTTGATTGACTAAGTCATATTGATGTTGAGGTAGAGGCACATATTTTGAAGAAGCACCCTTTAAGATAACTTTAGTTTGTGCCCTTATGGTTGTGTTGACTTGTCTATATTCCATCTTCTCTTTAACTTTTATAACATTGACCCATTTGTCGTCAGTGTAGATATGATTGATTATATGATCATTGATATGATTCACACTTTTTCTAGAAGACTCACCCTTTTGATAGTTGGGAAAAGGGTTGCAAAATTCTTGGTGGTCTTCACTTGATTGTCGATGTCCTTCTATTGTGATGGTACCATTTTCGATTAAGCCTTGGATGACATTTTTTAGGGCTTGGAACCTATTCATGTGATGGCCCTTGCACCAATGATAATCATAATAGTATGCATCATTCCATGATGGAGGCTTCACACTCGGTTCAAAGTTGCATTGAGGCAGAAAAGTAAGAACATTTTTAGCCATCAACTCTTTGAATGTAGATTCTAAAGATTGACCCAGTGGAGTAAAAATTCTTCTACTAGAGAAGAATGAAGATCATTGTGGATTTGTGTTCAGGGTATTTCCTAAGGCATTGTTGTTGTTATTGTTTCCATAGTAACCTTGATTGTTGGTATTCCCTTGATTGGGAGTAAAAGTTTGATTCACGTTATTACTCAGAGGAGGAGGATTGTTTCCTTGATTTGTGACCAAGTTGACATTGTTATAGTTGTTGCGAGGAGCATTTGGAGTACTAAGAAAAAATGGCTTAGTCGAGACATGATTTGCATCTACAACACCATCATTAACCATGTTTTTGTTGCAAGTACAAAACTTAGATTTGTCATTGTGGTGATTTGAAGAGCTAGGATTGTCCTTGTCAAGTTTTATTATCCCTCTCTGGATTAAAGCACTTTCAATGGTGATGGCATTTTCAATCAATTTCTGAAAAGAGGGAGGACAATGAAGATTAAGATGATAGCTCATCTCTTGATCTAAGCTATTTATGAACATGAACATGATGTGGGTATCTACCAAACAATCTTCTCCATCTCTGAAGAAATGTAATGAATGGTTCACTAGGGTTTTTTTAGCCTTGCAGAGATCAATCATGGTTATTTGATGTTGTATGTTGTAGGAATATTGTGATATGAACTCATTAATCAATTCCTCAAATGTCTTGACTGGCAGTGTGATTTTTGATAGCCACTCCATAGATTGGCCTCCAAGAATTCTAAGAAACAAACACATCAAGTATGTATCCTCATGGGAAAACTCTAAAGTCATATTTCAGAATTCCCTAATATGATCGATTGGATCAGATTTCCCATTGTAATAATCAAACTTTGGGATTTCACAATGTTTGGGAAATGTGATCATGTTGAGATGTCGGCCAAAAGGATAAGGACATATGTCATCAAAAGCATATGTCTTCATTGTAGTTCCCCCTTGCATGTCTTTAATTTGTCCTTGAAGTGCCTTAATATGTTAAGACAAGGCACTAAGATCAGACAAGGGTGTTTCATCAAGACTTCTCTTTAAGTTCTCACTATCAAAATCATGAGGGAATTTAGCTCCTTTGTTAGCCAAATACAGGAAATATTTCTCTTTGTTGCACTCTAAAATATTTTCTAAGGCTTTTTGAAATTTTGGATCTTACTCAGCCTCTCTAAGGTGATTTTCTTCATCTCGTTCATCATCACTATCTACAGGATTTTTTCTCATGTCCCTGTATTTGTTGTAAGAAAATGGATTTTCTTCTCTTTCGCCCATGTTGTCGTTAAAAAGGGGATTATGAATCACACTATAAAGGGAATTGCTACTCTCACCTTCTTGAGTTCTTTGCGTATTATCTTCTTGTTGAATATCCTCTTTCAGCTTATTGTATTGAGATCTTGTAAAAATAGGAATATGATTTCGAAATGTTCTTCTAGACTTAGGTCACAATTTGATAAGTATGAAAATGATGATGTTTTGATCCAATAAAATGAAAATATTATGATATGATCAAAGATGTTCCTAATTCTTGATTGTGGCTTCCAATGATGAAGGATATCAGAATCCTATTTTGGGGAAGTTGAATCAATAATCAAAAATTTGTTTGAAAGGTGCACTTTTAAGATTTGATCCTTGTTTTTTTTTTGAAGAATGATAAGTATATCAAATAGCCTAATTAAACTCACTAAAGGATTTTACGGGGATGTGTTGGATATTCAATAGAAGGTTGCAGTAGATAATCAAAGTTGGGAGGTTGATTGTGATTGTGTCATTGTGATAGAGCTCTTCTCTGGAAATAGGATTGTGAATATAAAGGCTCTACAACATATTCGTCAGTAAATCCCCTAGCAAAATCTTGGTACCTATGGAGAAACTCATGGTAATGGAGCAAGATGTTTCAACTTTTATACAAAACCTTTCTATGTTGCAAGGTTTTCTTGTAACCTAAATGTTTCTTAGGTTTCTTGATCCTATTAGCAATCAATTTCCTTTCAAATTTGGTTGATTTCCAGTCTCTAAGCATGGGAGAAATGTCAAGATGCTATTGGACCGAAGATGTTACAAATTTAGATTTGGCAATAGTAAAAATTCTAGACAAGTGATAGATGTGCTACTCTGTGCCCTATATGCACTGGAGAAACATGCATATGTGCTAGAGAAATAGTCAAATGCGCTACAACAAACCTCAGATGTGCTACAATGTGTCTCAGATGCGCTACAGAAAAATGTTTTGACAGTGACCAAAAATTGTTTACAGAATATTCAGGCTATGCGCTGAAACACTCAATGCGTGAAAATAGGCTTTAAATGCGCTGAACTAACTAGTGAATGTGCTAGAATAGACTTCATATGCGCTAAGATATACCCTAGATGTGGTAAAAAAAATTTCTAAAGTAGTTTTTTGAACAATTTTGAGTAGTTTCAGCTGAAATTTTGCATGTTCATTTTGGATGATCTTTTATCTGAATTAATGTGATTGAAAACAAAAAAAACACTTCAAAAATAGTTTTTTTTAAGCCCTATACTAAACATCAAGTGTATGTTCAATTTTTTTTTCAAAAAGTGTTTTCACAGGTTTTGCACATAATAGACAATTTAGACAGACTCACTCTTAGTACTCAAGTAGGTCATCATAATAACCACAACCCACATCTTAGAACTACGTCGAATCACACAGCCGTGTCACCCCCAAAGGGGCACCCATGTTTTTGTCTTTTCCAGGTGCATACTCACAGTGACAGAAGTGGATACCAGATCCCCTGAGCAAACATTCCTTGGCAGTTATATGGTGAGTGTCTTGGGGGAAGATTCTTCCCTCCCCTTGCACTGCGATTATTAGGATGTTCAGAAAATGACACAAATGGCTACTACACTAGATTCATAGTAAGGGTTTCCATTCAGTGCGACAATAATAAACTCCCTCAAGAGACCTCCCAACCTTTAGAACAAAGGCTTTGGGGATGGTTATCCTGCACACTACTAGAAAAAGTGGGTTTCCCCATATTTTCTTTAAATTTTATAGTGGGGTGGAATAACCTGGATTTGGTTTGAACCCACTTAGGTCGTTCCTCTTGGGTGAGTAATTTTTCCCAAAAGAGCAGTCCCTCTATAGGATGTAATAAAGCATTAAAATTGTAGAAATTGAAAAGGAAAGTCTGGTATTCTAATCACCTAGTTAAGGGGAGAGCATAGACCTATTTCCAAAGACAAAGCATACAATGTTCTTTTTAGAGCTCAAATGACAATGATTTGATCTATGTGAAGATGTTGCTTCACAACAAGCATTGGATTCATTTTAATTGCAAAATCAATATGTCGTGACTACCCTAGGATTGCTTGATTTTAAATTCCATGCCTATCCTAGGACTGGTTCATTTTAAATTGTTGTGTCTACCCTAGGGTTGCTTCTTTTTAAGCCATAAAAGATCCTGTTTGTGGAAGGCGTTAGACTCATAACCCTATTTTAGTTACAACCTGCATGCGCTAAAAGGTCACACATATGCGCTAAAACAAATAGTTAATGCACTAAAACAGACCCCATAAGTGCTGCAGAAAATCCTAAATGTGCTAATCTAAAAATGTATTTTTTTTTAGACAATTTTAAATTGAAGTAAGCTAAATGAATGCACTATTCTGTTCCCTAGATGTGCTAAAGAAATTTTTAGATGCATTGAAATAGTTCCTGGATGCACTGAAAGACAAACTTGTAGAAGTGCTGAAAGAAACCTTGTATGCGCTAAGGAAACCCATGGATGCGCTAAAACATAATTTTTTTTGGAAAGCTCACCTCCAGAATGTGAAATCCTGTCAAAAAAACTTGCTTGAAGTAGATGTCAAAAACAAGGCAAAGGGCCCACGATGGGAACCAAAAATGTGTGATCAATTTTTAAGTGTATCAAATGTAGATTAAAAATAATTCAAACACACCAATAAGACATTATATCAAAACAAAAGATCAAATAAAAGGAATGCAAACTTAGTCTTCTATTCTTGATGTCGTCCTATCATCCTCTATCTCCAGTGTTTTTGTCGATTTCAGCTTGCTCTCATATTGTATGCTAGGCTCAACAAATAGTCTTTTGTTCTTGATGTCATCCTATCATCCTCTATCTCCAGTGTTTTTGTCGATTTCAGCTTGCTCTCAAATTGTATGCTATTATGGATGAATGCATGCTATGCTAAGATATGATTAACATGCTTAAACTAAACATGATTGCTAGAATGTAAAATTATGAAATTATGAATGCTAAAGTTGATAATAATAATGTTAAAATGCTAATCACCTATCTCTAATGCATGTATGTGTGTGTGTGTAACCAATGCTTGGATTCACACGGGTATTTATAGAGTTTTCAAAAGCTTATGATTGGTTGATGTGATCAACGACTGTGATAATTTTGGCAGATCGAATGGTCGAAGATAGAGAAGACTGGAGAGAAAAATAGAAGAAAAACAGAAAGCAAGATTTCTTTCCTCTTTCATGAGAGATGATAAAGATGAATTGTAAAAATCATCTTTTTGTGAGATTGAGAAAATATTTTGAAGATAACTAATGAATTTATTAAATTCATTATTCATTTATTCGTGACATGGAAGATTTTCTTAATTGAATAAAATATTTAATTAAGATTCAGAGAAAATGGAAGATTCTTAATTAAATATAATATTTAATTAAGACTTGGAAAGTGATATGTGGAATTAATTAAATAAGCATATTTAATTAATTATAGAAGAAAGGGAATTAAATTCAATTAAATCAAAGATTTAATTATCTTATGGAGTCCTCCATCTTTCATCACTTAGTTTGCATTCTATTTTGGGGAGGAGTTTTGTTCCCATACGGTTTTCTCCTTTGCCCCGTTTGATTTAGTTTGCAATGCATTTGTACATGGGTACCTGATCAGGCCTTGCTTTCGGGACTCATCTCTTGCATAATAATTTGCTTCTCCCTAAGTTGCACTTATGGAGGGGTGTTAGTGTAATTAATTATTTAATTACACTTTAGCATAAGTTTACTTAGGAATTTTTTAATTCCTAGGATAATTATAATCCTTATCTAGTTGAGTTGTCTTTTTGCTCAAGATAAGATTAGGGTTGCACATGTCTTTCTTTTTTACATGATTTCCTTTTTGAAGGCTTTTGTATTATTTGTAAAATAATTACTTTCAATAATCATTAATTTTAGTTTTCTTGCTTGCACATATTTTCTCTGAGGGTTTACATAACATCTCTTCTTTTTTGTTCTGAATATCTATTGCATGTGATAGGTGATTGCTTGTAGGTGATTCTTGGGGACTGTGAAGTTGGTTTTTCAACTTCTACATGGTATCAGAGCTCCAGACCTATGGCTTCCTATTCATGTTTTGGAGATATTCTCTCACAATTTTTTTTTTTTTTGCAAGGGTTTCAAGCCAGGCTGATTTTTTGTAGATCTAGGGGTAGCCTAATTTTCTGTACATTTTTGGTCCAAACAGATGTTTCCATCGCGATCAGAGCACCCGAAAATCCCAAAAATGCCTTTCATTTCATTGATTTTAGAGAAAGTTGAAAAAAAGGCAATAAAAATTTAGCCCCAAGGCCGTACGGCCCCGGGGCATGAACTCTGAGGCCAAAAACTGCAAAAAAAACCAAAAAACAAAGGTTTAAAAAAAAAATTATGCGGCTCATTGAAAAGCAGACTACCACACAACCACCTAGTGGCCACCACTGCACTGCCACACTACCATTGCCCACCATTGCTGCTCCGCAGCGCTGTCCATAATAGTAAGCCTCACGGGCTATTCGATCCCTGCAAGGGTCTTATTACGGTTTGGGAGCCAGCGCCCAAACCCATCGAGCAGTCAGCTCCCTGTCAGCGGTCACATCGGCGACCGGGAGCCCAACCTTCAGCCCCCGCCGAGCTTTTTAAAACAAGTCCCTGAGCATGCGGTCACATGTAGAACTAGGAGTTGTGCCGAAGGAGCTTAGTTTTTGCTCCTGTTTAGTGTGGAAGTGCCCTTTTACAGGCCTTTTTTGCTTTTTCTCATAACTTGGGAAAACAGAGGCCTTTGTTCGAAAATGAGATATTTTCGGAAATCTGGTTCGATGCTCTTTTTAGTGGTGGAGGTTTGATTTTTTGATTTTTTAGTTTTGATGCTTTTTTCGTCTGTCAAAGCTAGAAGTTGTTGTTTTCACTCTCGGAGGCGTAACTTTTGCATCTTGACTCTATTTTTCGAGAAAAATAGGCATTTTGAAAGCTGGTTCAGTGCTCTACATAGATCTCAAATCTACTTTTTCAGATTTTCTTACTAGGTATTTGATATTCCTATTTGATCTTAGCCTTTAAATTTTTAGTTATTTTCTTAGGAAGCATGCAATTAGGCTATTTTTTTGAGATCTGCGAGCATTGTTGTTTTCTATCATTGATACACATAATATTGTACCCCTTACACCATTCAACTATTTTGGTTGGAAAAAACAAATGGAGATTCATTTGAAACACAAAGGGTTGTATAGGGTAACCATGGGTACAAAAATTGAAGCTACAGGTGCTACTGAAAAGAGAAAGTGGTTTAATAAGTTTGATGAAGCTTATGGTACATTATGTCTATCTCTTTCATCTAACCTTCTTTTTCATATTGAGTCTTGCACTACACCCAATGAGATCTGGACTACATTAGAGTCTTTGTTTGGGAAGCAGGATACTATGAGAGGGTTTCACTTAGAGAATGAGCTTATTGGCTTAAATCCTAGGGATTTTGATAGCATCCAAGATTTTTTCACCAAACTCAAGTCTCTTAGATTGTAGTTGTCATAGTGTGGTGTTTAGAAGGAAGACTCTCAGTTGATATTGTCCATTCTTTCTAATCTTGGACCAGATTATTTAATTTTTGTAGCTACCTTTTATGCCACTAGGGATGCACTTGGTATGAGATTCACTATGCCATCTCTTGATGAATTTGCTTCATCTCTCACTCGAGAGCAAGCCAAGTTGGCTAGTATGGGCACAGTGAAACCTTCATCATCATCACAAGCACTTATTGCATCACAAGAGCCCAGAGATCAGAAGGCTTCTATAGGCAAAGGAAAGAAATAGAAACCAAAGGATTCCAAACCTCATGAGCAGCAAAAGGAGTCCTCAAATTCATCCTCCTCTTCTAAGGGGAAATCATCTAGGAAGGAGAAGACTACATGTGCATATTGCAAGAGGGAAGGACATGCAAAACATAATTATTACAAGAAGGACATTGATGAGATGAAACATCTTCTTCAGAAATATTAGATTGATTTACCTTCTAAGATGTATGCATCTTCTTCTTCTCCTCATTCTTCTTCTTCAAAGTAGCATGATAGGGGCACAATTGGTTTACATACTTCATTAGATATGAAGGGACATGCTCTTTGTGCTTCTTCAGGTAGTGGATCAGGGAGATGGCTTCTAGATTCAAGAGCATCTCATCATATGGAATCTTCACAATCTATGTTCACTTTCTTTGAGCCTTGCACTATGTCTCCCATTTTGATGGGAAACAACACTTACATGAGTGTTATAGGGAAGGGATCTATTAGTTTTGGGGACCACTCCTTTTAGGATGTCTTGTGTGTCCCTCACTTGATAAACAACCTTCTTTCCATTTATTAGATCACACATGGAGGCAGTAGGAGATCTATGGAGTTCACACCTGATTCGGTTATCATCAGAGACTTGGAGAGTAGAGTAGTTATTGCTACTGGGATAGTGGATCACTCATCTCGGTTGTATTCCTTTACCAATTTTTCTACTGATGGTGCTTCTATTCCTACAATTGTTCCTCACACTTCTAGTGTGCATCATCATTCAAAGGAGAGATTTGGCTTCTTGAACATTGGTGTTCTCACTTTAAATTCTATTCTCGAGCCTTCTATTCCATCTCCTCCACCTCCTGTTTCTATTGTTGTGGCTATCAATGCGACTTCTTCTATTTGAATGCAATAGGATCCTATTGATCATCCATCTCTAGAGGCTACTCTTGAGTCTTCACCTACTTTGACTTCTTCATTGGTTGAGGTCACACCTGATTTTG
Organism: Sequoia sempervirens; assembly: GCA_007258455.2. NCBI lineage: Eukaryota > Viridiplantae > Streptophyta > Pinopsida > Cupressales > Cupressaceae > Sequoia > Sequoia sempervirens. The sequence goes on along the minus strand of VDFB02000015.1, from coordinate 169,250,525 downwards.
TGGAGACATCTTGAACTACACCTACTTCACCTTCAAAGATTTCTTTCATTTTGCCTCTTCCCTCTCACTTCTTTCAGGAGATGCAGTTTCTTCAGTTCCTTTGGAGCTACTTCATTCTTGGGGAGCTTTGTGGTCTCTTCTTTCCTCTCTTCTGGGGGGGTTCTTTCATGTATCTTTGTGATGGATGGTGTCCTTGGGGGGTCTTATGGAGTCCTCCATCTTTCATCACTTAGTTAGTTTGCATTCTATTTTGGGGAGGAGTTTTGTTCCCATGTGGTTTTCTCCTTTACCCCGTTTGATTTAGTTTGCATTACATTTATACATGGGTACATGATCAGGCCTTGTTGTCGGGACTCATCTCTTGCATAATAATTTTCTTCTCCCTAAGTTGCACTTATGGGGGGGTGTTGGTGTAATTAATTATTTAATTACACTTTAGCATAAGTTTACTTAGGCATTTTTTAATTCCTAGGATAATTATAATCCTTATCTAGTTGAGCTGTCTTTTTGCTCAAGATAAGATTAGGGTTGTGCATGTCTTTCTTTTATAAAGAAAATAATCTCATGTACTTATTTAATTCTTGAATAATATTATTTACACATGTTTTTGCAATAGCTTTGCTTTTTCTGTTTTTCTCTTCTATGGAAGGTTTTTTGTTTTGCATGTCTGATCTTCTATGGAGAAGATCCATTTGGAACAACTTAGCAGTAAACAAAGATGTTGATTGACAGCTTGATCATTTACCCAAACTTCTTTCCAAGCACTTAATTTTAGCACAAAACCTTCATGTCAAATGTGACCATGAATTGCAATGACAACAAAGACTCAAAGATAGACATTGAACTGAAAAGTGATAATGTCATTGATCCCAAACAAAGGTGGGAGAAAGAGAGCCCAATAAGGAAATAGACCAAAAAATAAAACAATCTATTAGATTATTAGAACAAGAGTAGAGATAAGGGCTACATGAGGAAACCTCCACTAGAAAACTAAGGAGACAACTTAAAAAATTGCTTAAATTTCACTAAAAATGCATTTTTTTTGTAAAATTCAATGATAAGATGCATCCAATGAGTCAATAAATGAGTACATAAAAGAAACAAGCTGAGTCTAGTTGTATTTGATTTATTTGAAAGAAAATTAGGTAGAAAATTGCATCCTCATTTGGAATGTGTTGATGTTGATATTATGAAACAAAATGAAAATAACAAATTATTTTTGTAAAAAATGAAGACTTTTAGGAAAACTTGGAAACTTAAACTTGGAGAGTACCTAGAAAATAAAATGAATTCAATGGGAGTTTGAGGGAAATTCCCCCAATGGGGGTCGAGGGGCAATGTCCCTTGTGGGGGTCTGGGGGAAACAACCCTAGCAGGGTCGAGAGGCAATGCCCCTTGTGGGGGTTTGGGGGTAGTGCCCCCAGCAGGGTCAAGGGGTAGAACCCCTCGCGGGGTCTGGGAGCAGCACCCCCAGTGAAGTCAAGAGGTAGCACCCCTTGCGAGGGTCTGGGGGCAGCGCCCCTAGCAGGGTCGAGTGGCAGTTCCCCTCGCGAGGGTTTGGGGGAAGTGCCCCCAATAGGGTCGAGGGGCAGTGCCCCTCGTGGGGGTTTGGGGGCAGCACCGCCAATGGGGTTGAGGGGCACCTCGTTTTCATGATTTTTTGAGTGGCAAAAAATAGGTGGGACGCTATGTTATTTTGTGTCGATATGTTCTAGTGTTGATGATATTCTTTCATCGGTCTATCGGTGGAGCTATGAGGGGAGTTCCCCTGATGTAGTAATGTTAGGCCGATAGTGACACTATCAACCTAACATTACTACATTGTGGGAACTCCCCTCATAGCTCCATCAATAGACCGATGAAAGCAGCTAACTTGTTCATAAATTTGATCTATTGGTGGAGCTATGAGGGGATTTCCCCCAATGTATTAATCTTATGTCGATAGTGTCATGATTGGCCTAACATTACTACATCGGGGGAATTCCCCTCATAGCTCCATTGATAGATTGATGAAAGTAACTCACTTGTTCATGTATCAGTCTATCGGTGGAGCTATGAGGGGAGTTCCCCCGATGTAGTAATGTTATGCTGATAGTGTCCTCATAGCTCCACCGATATACTGATGAAAGCATAATGGTAGAGGAATTTTTTTTAGATGTTATAGTTGGATATGCTTTGGTAGATATGTATGCAAGATATGGAATCATGGACAAAACACCCGAATTGTTTGATAGAATGCCTCAAAGAGATGTCATCTCATAGAATGAAATGATTGATTGCAAAATGTGCACAAAATGGATTTTACAAGGAACCTTTCAAAATATTTGAATTAATGAAGCACTCTAGAACACATCCTAACATTTTAGTTTCAATGGAATTAGGGAGGTTATTTAAACTTTTACACCCTTCTATGTTCAAGTGCTGCAACTATGACAAGTTTCCAATGAATCAGGAAGGCTATTTAAATCTATAAACCCTACCATGTTCAAGTGTTGCAATTGTGATAGGTTGCCAATGGAATTAGGAAGGTTATTTAAACGTTCACACCCTTCTATGTTCAAGGTTGTAGCTATGACAGGTTACCAATGGAATCAAGGAGGTTATTTAAACCATGACAATATTTTAGTTTTGAATGCTGCAGCTGCAATAAATTGTCAATAGAATCAAGGAGGTTATTTAAACCTTTAAAACTTCCTATTATATTCAAGTGTTATAGCTGTGAGAGGTTGACAATGGAATTGTGGAGGTTATTTAAACCCTATGCAACTTTCTATTTTCAAGTGCTACAGATGTGACAGGTTGCCAATGGAATTAGGAAGGTTTTTTAAACCTCTACAGTCTTCTGTGTTCAAGTGCTGCAACTGTGACAGGTTTCCAATAGAATTAGGGGGATTATTTAAACTTTTACACATTTCTATGTTCAAGTGCTACACCTGTGACAAGTTGCCAATGGAATGAGGGGGGTTATTTAATTCTATAGACCCTACCATGTTCAAGAGCTGCAGTTATGATAGGTTTCCAATGGAATCATGAAGGCTATTTAAACGTTCACACCATTCTATGTTCAAGGTTGCAGTTGTGACAGGTTTCCATTGGAATCAAGGAGGTTATTTAAACCATGCCAATATTTTAGTTTTGAATGTTGTAGCTGCAATAGATTGTCAATAGAATCAAGGAGGTTATTTAAAACTTTGAAACTTCCTTTTATGTTCAAGTGCTACATTTGTGATAGGTTGACAATGGAATCAGGGAGGTTATTTAAACCTCTACAACTTACTATTTTCAAGTACTGTAGACGTGATAGGTTTGCAATGGAATAAGGAAGGTTATTTAAACCTCTACAATATTCTATGATCAAGTGTTGCAGCTGTGACAGATTTCCAATAGAATCAAGGAGGTTATTTAAACTTTTACACCCTTCTATGCTCAAGTGCTGCAGTTGTGAGAACTTGCCAATGGAATCAGGGAGCTTATTTAAACCTCCACACTCTATTATATTCAAGTGTTGCAGCTATGAAAGGTTGTCAATGGAATCAATTTAAGATTGGGTTCTAGGTTCCAAATTGGGAGCCTTGGAACATGGTATGGACATCCATCAAAGCATAAAGGATAGAGGAATTTTTTGAGATATTGTAGTTGCATCTGCTCTTGTGGACATGTATGCTAAATGTGGGATCATAGACAAGGCACTTGAAGTGTTCGAAAAAATGCGTCAAAGAAATGTGGTCTCATGGACTGTAATAATTATAGGATATACACAAATTAGATTTGTTGAAAAGGCTTTAGAAACTTTCAAGTAAATGCAATTTATGGGTTTAGAGCTAGACTCTACAACCTTTGCCAGCATATATAATGAAGAAGCATAAACTGAATACAAAGCTTGTAGGTCTGCAAAATGGTTTGTCAAATATTTTCTCCCAGGATAAACACATTTACCCAAAACTAACCACACCTTTAGATACCTTTTTGGCTTAGTTAAAACATATGTCAAAGTGGGGTATAGGTCCTTTGGACCAAATGATTCAAAACTAATTGTCTCAGTTAGAATTATGCCTCTTTAGGCCTTGGCTACCACAGGGGTCTTTAGTCTCTTCTATCTCCAAACCAGAACTCTCACAACCAATACTTGGATCACTCTTTATTTGGTTTGCACAAGCTTATTATTCCATGTAAAGTCCACTTCTAAAGGTATTTTTTATAAACCCTAGACTCTAACCTCCATCTTTACTCATAAAACCCTATTTTCAAACTAGGGCAATGATTATTCACCACACTAAACTCATCCTCTTGATTTTTAACCTCTGAAATATGAGAATAGATACTATAAAAGGTAAACTCACCAAAAATTGAGAGCTTTCACGAGATAAAATAGAAGGAATACAATTTCATCAACATAATGGTCACATGTATAAAGGTCCCTTACTTCCTTGGAGTAGTTGATTATTCATGGCATTGCAAGGATACAAATTATCAATTCCAAATCCTTAGAGATGCTTTGAGGAGGTTGTGCCAGAGAATGTGTACAAGTAGTGAGAGATGTGGCCTATATGTAGATATTTGTAGGGAATTTGATTGAGGCTACCACATGAATGGCTTGATCAAAACCTCTAAAATTGTTTAATTGGATGCCAATATCTTTAACAAAAACTCAAATTATTTAATTTTATGTCTATTTTTCACTTCACAAATATCCTAATTTGGCATCATGTATCTCTTCAAATAGATGCCCTAGTTAGGAATCTTGTACCTCCATAGTTCGATGTCTTCATTTTGGATCCTTTGCCCCCTTGTCAAAACATGTTCCTCACTATAACTAGGCATAGAAATTTCATTTATCTTTCTACTAGCTTTTATTTTAAATTTCAATGTTTTACAAAAGAAATATTAAACATTTACACATTTAAGTGTAATTCATCTAATGTCATCTTGTTTTAAACTTCACACCTTTTGTGAACCCTCTTCATACCCGTCTGTGCCAAATTGGGAGCCTTGGAACAAGGTGTGGACATCCATCAAAGAATTGAGGATAGAGGAATTTTGTCAAATATTGTAGTTGCAACTGCTCTTGTAGACATGTATGCTAAATGTGGGATCATAGACAAGGCACTTGAAGTGTTCGACAAAATGCCTCAAAGAAATGTGGTCTCATGGACTGCAATAATTGTAGGATATGCACAAATTAGATCTATTGAAAAGGATTTAGAAACTTTCAAGAAAATGCAATTTGCAGGTTTAAAGCCAGAATCCGCAACCTTTGCCAACATCCTCTTTTCCCGTTCCAAAATGGAAGCTTTGGAATAGGGTATGGACATCCATCAAAGCATAATAGAAAGGAGATTTTCATTTGATATTATAGTTGGAAATGCTTTGCTTGACATGTATGAAAAATGTGGAAGCATAGAGAAAGCATGTGAAGTTCTTGATAGAATGCCTCTAAGAGATGTCATCTCTTGGACTGCAATTATTGCTGGATAGCACAAAATGGATTTGTTGAAAACGCTTAAGAAAATTTCAAGCAAATGTAATTGGTAAGTATAAAGAAAAATTCCACAACCTTTGCCAACATCTTTCTTTCCTGTGCCAAAATGGGGGCTTTGGAATAGGGTATGAACATCCATCAAACCATAAAGAATAGAGGAATTTTGTTAGATGTTGTAGTTGCAAGTGCCCTAGTAGACATGTATGCAAAATTTGGAAGCATAAACAAGGCATGTGAATTGTTTGAAAAATTTCCTAAAAGAGATACCATCTCATGGAATATGATGATTGTGGGATATGCACAAAATGGATTTGCTGAAAAGGCTTTAGAAACTTTCAAGCAAATGCAATTAGTAGGTCTGAAGCCAAATTCCACAACCTATGCCAACATCCTCCCTGCCTGTGCCAAAATGGGAGCTTTGGAGCAGGGTATGAACATAATGCAAGGGAGAATGGTATTCACCTTAACAACACAATCCAAGTTAGATAAATCATCAATCAAGGTCACAAAAATTTGACTTAACAACTTTCCACTATAACCCTAACTTCAACCTAGTAGGTCTGCAGATCTGTTTTTGCCAACTTTTCTCACAATTTTTCTTAACAAGTACAAGGAATCTTGATAGTTTTCAATACCCCTTTGGGCCAAATTTAACATGTGCCAAACTCAACTAGTGTTTCTTTGGATAAAAACACCCTAAAGCTTGATTCCACGCTGTCCCTAATGACCAATTAGGTCTATTTTGCAAAGCAAGACCTCTCAAATCTCAGAAGGAATTTTCAAAACCCACTTAGATCTTCTAGATTGTTAATAAAAAGACATATTCATCAAGTTTTAAGTCTCCAAGTCCTCTCTATAATGCTGAACCAACAAACCCTTAATTTCCTTCAATTTAGCTAGCATTTATTCAAACTCTGGGTTCCACAACTCATACAACCTTGAGAATGCCACCAGCATACAAGATAGGGTTTATTATAATTCTTGGTGAAAAGAGTCCTCACAACATGTACTTTCATGTTTTGAATTTTCAAACCATAAGGTGAAGGCTAGTATGTGAGAGGTGAAAGTTTAGGACTGAAAATCTATGTATAGTCTAGAAAATAGCATTTCAAGGTGGTTATCATCTAGGGTTGGTTCAAATACTTGAGAAGAATGACTTTTGATGGTTAAATAAGCATATTTAAGTCCAAAACAATATGTTTGAAGGTTTGGTAAAGAGTATTCAAAATTAGAGCTTGTAGAATCAATAAGCCCTAGTACTTGACTAGCCTAATTAGGCCTAAATTCTAGTGGGGACAGTCATTTTTGGAGTTTATTTTCCAAAGAAACCCATTTTGGTTTTCATATATGTTTTAGAACCCCTTTAAGGGAATCCATAAAATTGATCACATTCTAAAAAGGATTCCTACACCTTGAGATATCTCTGACAGTTCCATAAGGCATGGCTACAAGGAATGTAAGTAGTCAATGAAAGAATGTTAGCCAAAACAAGAAACTTATGTTCCTGGAGTATAAGGTGAGTTTAGTCATGTTATTTCAAGCCTAGTAGTGTTGTCCCAAGTGTTAAATCAGTTATTTGTAGCATGGAAAGCATATTTTGGTTTTGTGGCTTATGAGTGCCATAGTTGCACATTGAGGATAGGTTGAGAGAATAAGTCATCAATTGATCTGGGGGTTGAGTGTTTTGGAGACTCTAATGATTTTGAAGAAGATAATTTGACTTGTTTGGGTTAGGAGTGAAAGCTCAGATTTGTGCCTTTGTAGAAGTCATTGTTTTGAGTAGTTTTCTTGTGAACTTGAAGGAATAGAAGGGATTGAGTCCCTAATTGTAAAATTTGTAATCCTATGAGTGATGGTTTCTTCCTTTGCATTGCATCAAGTAAGCAGTATTGCATTACACCTACAATTGATCATTATGTGTGCATGGTGTAGACAACTAAAAGTGACCTAGGCTTGCAAGCTTCATTTGTACCACTTTCGTCCTAACTTAATTGTGACATTTAATTATGTCCTTGGTCCACATTCGACTATTGATTAATAATTCAGAATTATTTAATTAATTAATGTCCTTTCATTCTTCATGATTATTAAATGAATAAATGTTATTTATTTATTAAATACGTCATTAATTGTCTAGGTCTTCCCTTAATTAAATAAATTTCTTAATTTATTTAATTACCTTTCTGCATTTATTTCTTCTTGATTATTAAATAAATAAGTTTTATTTATTTATTTAATATGTCACCAACTTTCATAATTAAATGAATTAAATAATTTATTTAATTATTAGTCTTATCTACTAAATTAAATAATTAAATTTAATTATTTAATTGCCAAATTTGATATTCCTCTCATTTTAAATAAATTAAATTATTTAAAATGTCATCTCATTCTTAACTGTCAGCTCACTTTGGTAAATAATTGGAAAATCAATTATTTATTATTTCAAAAAAGTTCACATTTGGAATTAATTTAATTCCAAATTGGTAACTTTCCTCCAGAAGTTGGGTGATCGAGCAGGTTCTTGGTCCTTCCAAAATAGATCTTCAGTCTGGTCTTTATCCTCTTCATTTTCAAAAATCTCTATTTTTGAATTAATTTCCTCATTTATTCTCCACCGCTGATTCGATCATCTTAGATGGCATCTTGACCGCTTGATTGATAATTTTTCCCTAACCCTAATTAGGGATTCTTAGATTTAATCCGAGCCTCTCATTTTAGGTCTTAGTTAGAAGTCAATCTCACCCATCCATTCAAAATGGCATTTTCTATAAAATGCCATTTTCCTCTCATTTTTTTGATTACACAGAGATTATTATACAAACACATTATACACTCTTGCACTTGCACATTTAGACTTTTTCATAGCAACTGTTGGCATATTTCATTGAGTTTTGACATCTTTAGGCATAGACATTCTTAGTCATTTAAGGAAAGTCATAGGCATTAGACTTTGACCAAATCCTTCAAGCTTGGTGTAGGACCTCGTCAAGGATTGCTCGCATGTCAAATCTGAGGGAAACACATCAACCAACAAGGTAGAAGGTACTATCAAGGTGAATCATGGAAACTCCTGCGAATCAAAGGTATAATTGTTCTTGTTTTCATTGTTCTTGATAGGATCTTTGGGTTATATGCTTTATATGTTAGTTTATCTCACAATCTAACCTTAAGAAATTAACCATAGATACATTTGGTGAGCCTGACTCTATTTTTCTTGTTATTTCCATATGATTTTCATGTATTTTTTGTTGTTTTTGAAGGTATAGGTATGGAGCAACACAACTATTTTTTTTAAATCATGATGCATTGGATGCGTCGCGACACATTCAAACACCCCAACATCGCAATCGCTCTATCAAGACATAATCGTGATCAAGAAAACTGTATTTGAATAACCGAGCTGCATTTGATACACAAAGTGACACAATTGCTTTGTTGTGACACATTCGACTGGTAAACTTTTTTGGTGATTTACATTTAGTTTTTTTTTGGGTTTTATGTGTCCTTTCTATTCTGGTTATTTTCTGCATTCTGCCTAGCATAGGTTTTCTGTTACTAATCAAGATTTGTAGCTTTTTGGTGGTTACTATTCGAGGGTCAAAGGAAAACATTAAAACTACTAATGTGTGGTATTGTAGGTTCGATCATCGAAGACTGAACATCAAAACAATGTGCTTGTCTTTTTCTTAGTATAAAACACATTTTCTTTTGGTGCAATTAAAACGAACTTGTGTTTTTGCTATGTCTGAATGTGGTTGCAAAATGGTAGGCGAGTATGCTCTCACCTTGTGAAACTCGATGATCAGAAAACCAAACCCATTTTTAGTTGTTTTTAACCCCACGATTTAGTATATCGGAGTATCCTCTCCCCTTGTGCTTTCGGGCGATCTTGGGTGTAAGAGAAATGGTTACTAACTATAGAAATTGGGCCTGCCTGGGGATTTCATCACCCCAACATGACTCAAACCGGCAACAGAGCTAAAGCCAAGCTACCCCCGACTAGTATATAAATGTGAATCTTAAGGGAAAACCTAAGATTACAAGTGCGAATGTGTCATATGAACAGAGTAGTACTCCCTTAAACCCTGTTGAGCTTAACCTCTTCAAGCTGGAGTGCCACCTAATTGGTGATTAATCTCTTGCCCCATGTATGGCCACTCGAACAGGGGTCCCAAATTAAAAACCTTTGTGTAGTAAGCCAAAAACCTTCTATTTGCTAGCGTAGCACCGGTTGGTGTGAAGGCATCCACACTTTCACAATTTGTAGTAGAGGTGATCAATCTTCCATGGGAGTTTCATGGGGGTTGGAAGCTTGGTTGGCCTGAGAAGAGAGTGCACTGTAAGCAGGAGCCCGTCTAGCCAAGCTTCTAAATTCACATGCTACAAATATGCGGTTGGGTAAACCCGCCTGGAATCTAGTGAATATTGTCCTAGCCTAACCTAGGATTGTACTTGTCTGATGTGCACTTGCTTACATTCAAAACACTGTGCTTGTCAAGTGCTTTCTGAATTCATCACATTTATAGTTCCAAACAAAACATTCAATATCAGACAAATCAAAATTTCCATCAAAACGACAAGAAACACATTTTTCACAAACTGTGTCGCATTTGTTAAACCACATTTGAGTTTCTGAGTCGCAATCACTCTGTTAAATCGCATTCAAAATTTCAAACACTGCATGTGCATGCATCGCGACGCAATTGACCGTTACAGAGTCGCATCTGCTAAATCAAGTCGCATGTGTCAGTTCTCGAGTTGCATTCGCTCAACCTGAGCCACATTCACACAACCATGACACATTTGAAACCTCAAACGATGCATTTGCTTGGAATGATTAAAAATGTCATACAAAGTCAAATCTGAAGTTTTCACCTTGTCAATCATTTTTCAAACACTATTTCCAAAGGATTCTATCAAAAACCAATTTTGAAATTGCTCAAATTTTCGACCATTAGTTTGCATTCATCACCATAGGTTTCACCCTCCATTATTTTTTAGGTGCATACATTAGACATTAGGTTGTCCCTAGGTTTGCATCTTGCATACTTTGGATTAGGAAAATCTCAGCACATTTTGCAACGTCATTGCTTTCAAAACTAGGGTCTCTTGGACTAATTTATCAAATCCCTTTTTTAGTCATTGTCCCCTTTGTGAGATTTTTCCAACTCAAAATTCTAGTTAGGAAAACTCACTAGTCATTTAGACCTTGTCATCTTGTAATTTTCAACAAAGTCCTCTAGTAACTAAAATTGAAAACAAAGATTGAGCTTAGAAGTGCTTAGGTACCCTTGTCTTAAATTGCATTATAAGTCTAGACATTGCCTATTCTATTCCAAAAAATCCAAAAACATTAGTCATCCTAGTCGTCATTTTGAACTTAGGGTCATCCTTGCATTTAGTTGTCATTTTCATTTGAGCAATCTCATTTATGGTGGAAACTAGACTCCAAAAACAACAATGACAAATGGAAAACTCTCGACAAGACCCCACTTCCACTGTTAACAATCCCACATATGACCCAAATTGGACTTTCGATGATCCATTTGGAAATACAAACAATCAACCTCTCATGACAACACCATCCTCCTCAAACAATCCATTTGAACCATTCTTACCAAAAGATGATTACGGTCAAATACTTGAGGAAAACCTAGAGATAGCGGCACAAGATCTAGATGCCTCTCAATTCGTCAAACAAATGGTCCTATATGACATAGATAGATACTTAGCCATACTCTTGAGTCAAGGAGCTAAGTTACCTAAAATATTTGACATCAACACATTGAGATCAACATCTCTAGACCCTAATGTCAACAACACACAAAATATATCAAATAGTGGTAAACCTTTGAACACTACGAGCAATACTTTCTTTGACACCACAATGACAATGCATGCTACCTCCAACATCCCAAACACCTCCAATACAATAAATACATCCATTGGAGGATTACAATTGGCCACAATGCCCACCACATCCATGACACTGTCATAATCGGCTGGAACCACCTATGGCTCCTCGGCAATGTGGGAAAATTATTCAAATCCTCTCTCTACCATGACAATAAATACCATGGGGGCATCATCAAGTTACAAAAATCCCCCCTTGACATACACATCTACTACCGTGAGCACACCTTCAACATATCCGCTCATTGGTATTTCACAAAATCCTTTGGGAGGAGGAAAATGACGTATCTTTATCCAAGGACAACAACAACACGTTAACACAACAACACAGTCACATGTCATTGCCTCCCAAGATACAAATACAAACATTCCCCTTGTGCAAACCCAACAATTCACACAAGGTGGCCAAATAACACAACCCATGGCATCACTAACACATCATAATATTCATGGTCATCATATTCCCCAGGTAACAACACACATGGCTGGGGGACACATCCCAACCTACTCATCCCACATTCATATTCACCAACATACACCCAACCCTAACTTTCAATACCAACAACACGCCAATCCGCACACATCATACATGTCACAACAATCCATACCACCATAATAAACCAATATTCACGCAAAACAAATAGGAACCTATGGTGTACCAAGCAATACAACGTACAGAAACACAAATGACCTTGTTATGGATGCCTTACAAACAAGATTGATGGGTTTAGAAAAAAACTATCCAAAACATATACATTTCAGGCAAGAAATCAGAAATATCATATGATCTAAATGTATACCCATTCGACATGAGCTTATACATGCCTCCATTTCCACCAGGATATGTGTCACCCAATTTCACAAAATACAGAGGCAAGACAAACCCCATTGAACATGTTCGTGAATTTTCAACCAATTATATGGACATCGCCTATGAACAAACATTCTTGATGAGATTTTTTCTAAAAGTCTAGCGGGTCTTTCCCTTGAATGGTTTTCCACTCAAAAGGATATCCAGACATGGGATGAGCTTAAACAAAAATTCATAAAAAATTACGTGTACAACATCGACATGTATACCTCTATCACTAGCTTGTGCACTCTCACGCAAGAGGATGCTGGTAAGACATTTATCCCATTCTTTCAAAAATGGAGAAGTCTCACTAGTCGATGTCACATTGACATCCCCGAAAGGGAAAAAGTTGACATGTTTGTCCAAACACTTCTGGGGCCCCTAGAATATGCATTGCAAGTACATTGCTGCACAAACTTCACAGACTTAGTCGAAAAAGGGGTCCAAATTGAGAAAGCCCTTATTGCAAAGGGAGAACTAAGGTATGGTCCCAAAAACAAAAATACAAATCCTCCCACCAACAAGAATAAATACTAGGTAAAAAATAAACACGTTACAGATGACGGTGTTGTTGACGCCAAAACTGCAAACATTGTGGGTCCTGTACTGGCCCTAAAAGGGGTCCAACAACAACACAAACTAACAAAAACATCGACACCCCCTACTAATGTCCCTTCAAACAATCAAAATGGTAAAAATAACTAGGGACAATACCGTTAGACGAGACAATTTCCTAAGGGTTGCACATACACCTCTTTAGGTGAACCCATTGAAGAAGTTCTTAAGAAATGTCTCCAGAATGGGGTCATCATACTTCAAGAACCAAAACCATATGACCTAGGAAAATTCAAGCTAGCATGGTGGAATGATAATGCATTTTGTGAGTACCATCGAGCAAAATGACATACAATCTCTAACAGTTGACAATTGAAAAACCTAATACAAGATCTTATTGAAAGTCGCGTCATTGAAGTAGGTGGATCACAATTCGCCTCCAATTCAGATCATACTATCCATAAGAATCCACTGTAGGACCATGGTTCTCATAAGGCTTCCACTTCAGGTCCACAGATGAACAATAATCAAGCCAACTTCGCCGAAGCCAAATACGACTATTCTAGTGGACCAATTATAAATAATATCCGAACTGATGATGAATACATCAATACCATTACGGTCAAGAGAGCACCCAAATGTAATGCTACTACTCACAGTGGAAAGGTCACCATAGCTGGTCTACCTCCCGCTGGACAAGCCAAAATAACCATACCTGGCCCATCTGCTAAACAATCAAAACCTATCCCAACCACAAAGCAGTGGCAACCCAAAAGTCAGTTCAACCTTATCGACTAGCTAGGCAAGACACCCGCACAAATCTCTATACTTGAGCTGCTTCGTATCTCTCCCACACACAAAGATATCCTAGATAAAACCCTACAAGATTCATCAGTCCCTAAGGACATTGATGTCAATCAATTTGAAACCATGGTGGGATACCTCACTACACCTCACCACGTCACCTTCTCAGATCAAGAATACTCATCACCTAAAACCAACCACAGTGATGCATTGCACATAGAAACTTTTTTCCACAAGCACAGAGTCAGATAGGTTTTAGTAGACGGTGGAGCAGGACTGAACATATGCTCCCTCAAACTGGTTAAAGCTCTAGGATTCTCTGATGCATATGTAGACTCGACAAAAAGTATAGTGATCAAAGCATATGATGACGAAGAAGGCTCTTCACATGGAATATCTCTCTCCCTATCAGAGTGGGACCAGTTATTCTGGACACAACCTGCCAGGTTCTAGATTTGGAACTACCATATAACATCTTGCTCAGCTATCCATGGATTCATGCCTTAAAAGTCATTCCATCCACATATCACCAATGCCTAAAGTTTCCATTTGACAGTAAGGAAATAACCATATATGGAGACCTCGACCCCTTCCAATATTGTACCAACCTAAGGGGTATTTCTGAAAACTGAGTACCTATTAACTGAGAAGCACCTGGCTCCTTGTCATCCAAATACATTGACCCATCAACACTCACATCATTTTCCACATCCGCTCCATCCACGTCTTATTGCACACCACCACCTCCCACAAATCTTAAGGCTGAATCCACTGTCAAAATCCAAGACCTCAGTTGTGGAGAGTTCAAACTACATACAACATACAACATAACAACAATACCGAAGTCTCCAAAGGTATATGGTTGGCCATGTTTCATGATGGAACCCAAGGAAACTTTCAAAGATCCACCGAAAATAGTTTTTATCAAGTGGGGAGACATGAGTAATGAAGACCTTGCTGAAATCACAAGATGGATCTATAAGGATACTGTTGCACTACCCCCATTACCAGTTCAAAAATATGGCAAGGGTTATGACATAATGAAGGCTAAAGGCTACGATGGTACTAGTGGCCTAGGAAGAAATAAAACTGGCCGAAGGGAGCCCATAGAAAATTTTCAAATTCCAAAGTATCTTGGATTAGGGTTTGGATCGCCTGACAATGATGATCGACATACCATTGGACTTTTGAGTGAGCAAGTACATGCTTCGAAAAGTGTTGAGACCACTAAGGAAACCCTCACCAAAATTGACTCTCACGAGTGGGAATTTGGCTCAAAATGATCCTTAAGTGACTGTTGCCTTGATGATTTGTTTGTCGAACCAGGGGAACTGACCTCTAAACAAAGATTTTGGTAAACATTTAAAATTGAACAGGCACCAAATAGTCAAAGTCCCATTACCACTCCCCATGACATACAAGACCCACCATCTGAACCCCTTCAGTCCAATCCATCTAAAGTATCAGACGACACTGACAACCAGGACTCTAAGGCCTTCACCCCTTATTTTGACAACAAATATGACACTAGTGAAGGGGAATATTGGATAGAGTACGATGTGGAGTTGGAGGATGATAATCTCATCTACAACATCACTAAATCAGTCTACATGCTTTCCGCATCCTCACCTCAATTCACCAACATTGATGATGGCATTTCCTTAGTTTATCCTGAGCTAGTCGATTGGGACCAACAAGGCCCACCAATCCTGGACACATTTTAGAATGATGAGGCAATTGCAAAATTTATGGGATTCCGTGAAGGCATACCCAGTGGGGACCACAAGTCAGGATTCACCATTGATTTAGACTGCACAACATACTTCGGCGAGACTGCTCCGTCCTCCAGTCACAAAAGTAAAAATAAAAATAAAATAAAAAATGAAACGTCTCTAGGTGAAAATTGAAAGGCACTTTTTGACAATAAAATAGTAAAAACAAAGGACGTATCTATGGGTGAAAACCTCTCTGAGGCACCCAAGGATGGAGGACTGGAATTTCTTCCCGTGCAACAAGAGAAGTCAGCTATGCTTATCAAAGACACAATAGAAGACAACATAGCAACTATAGAAGATCCTAAGATGGTCCTCTTTGTGGCATCATTGACTGAAGAGGAGAGATTAGAATTTCATAAATTCTTTGCAAAACATAAAATCAACTTTGCATGGTCCTATGTTGACATGCTAGGATTGGACCCAGAACTAGTTTTGTACCATCTGCCACTATTACCTAATGCCAAACTAGTCAAGCAGGAGTTACACAAAATGCACCCTCAAGTTCCTTTATTGGTCAAGGCCTAGTTAAAGAAATTGCTAGATGCTGAATTCATACAGTTTATTGACTACGCTGAATGGATATCTAACCTAGTGCCAGTAATAAAGCCAAATGGGCTAATCCGCATTTGTACGGATTTTAGAGACCTAAATAAATCATGCCCGAAAGATGAATTTCCTTTGCCGAAAATTAACATCATTGTTGACCTCACAGTAGGATATGAGATGCTATCCCTCATGGATGGTTTCTCCGGCTATAATTAGATTTGCATTACCCCCGAAGACCAGCAGAAGATAGCATTTACTTGCCCATGGGGTACATATTGTTGGAATGTCATGCCATTCTGTCTCAAAAATGCAGATGCCACATATCAAAGGGATATGACCACGATCTTCCATGACATGATGCATAAAATAATGGAAGATTATGTAGATGACCTACTAGCCAAATTAGTAACTAGGAAAGATCATCTGAAGGCGCTAGATACAATTTTCAAGAGACTTGAAGAGTACAAAGTCCAACTAAATCCTACGAAATGTGTCTTCGGTGTCACATCGGGTAAACTCTTGGGATACATAGTTTCTAGAAGAGACATTAAGGTTGATCCAACAAAAGTCAAAGCCATAATAGACATGCCTCCACCCAGAGGAACTAGTGAACTTAGAACGCTACAAGGAAGGGTACAATCTATTAGGTGCTTCATAGCCCAATTGGTAGACAAGTGTCACCCATTCCAATATCTATTGTGCAAGGGTATCCCCTTTGTGTGGACAAATAGATGTCAAGAAACCTTTCAACAAATCAAAGATTACCTACTATGAATGCCAGTCCTCATGCCTCCTATTCATGGAAAGCCATTGATCCTGTACATCTCGACAACTAGTTCAGCATTGGGGGCATTACTAGCATAGAATGACCAAGAAGAAAAATAAAGAGCTATATATTACATCAGTTGAACATTGGTCAAGTATGAACTGAACTACACACCAATTGAACGAGCTTTCCTAGTTGTGGTCTTTGCAACACAAAAGCTAAGACATTACATGCTGAGTCATTAGACACAATTAGTAGCAAAGATCGACCCACTAAAATATTTGCTAAGTTAGGCAACATTAATAGGATGACTAGCAAAATGGATTATGATTGTAAGTGAATATGACATTCAGTATGTAGAAAGAAAGGCAATAAAAGGCCAAGTCATAGCGGACCAGCTGGCGGATGCACCTATGTAGAGTGATCACCCGTTAGTAGCAGATTTTCTAGATGAGTCGATATTCCATATGGAACCTAAGGCACCTTGGCGACTCTACTTTGACAGATCACACACAAATCATGGCTCGGGGGCAGGAATCCTGTTCACCACCCCGAAAGGAGACTCCATTCCTAAGTCTTTCTGCATTGCCTTCCCATGCACAAACAATGTGGCAGAATATGAGGCATTAGTTACAGGACTAAGAATGGCAATAAAATGGAAGATCAGGGCACTACATGTCTACGGGGATTCTTAGCTCATCATCAACTAGGTTAATGATGACTATGACACAAAAGATGAGAAGTTGATTCCCTACAAATGGATGGTTGATAGTTTCCAAACATAATTTCATATGGTAACCTTCGAACAAGTTTCGAGAACACAAAACAAAGCAGCGGATGCCATGGCTACAATAGGCTCCCTCCTTGACATACCAAGCAATCTGCCTCAGCTAGAATTCCTAATAGAGCAATTGCAGGTCCCTACCTATGATATTCCAGAGTCATAAATGGTTTGCAAACTTGTTGGTCCTAACTCTCCCTGGTACTAGGATATCTATGACTACCTAAAATCCCAAACCCTTCCATCGAACCTGTCTAATAACCAAAGGAAATCCTTTATCCAAAAATCTGTAAGGTATTCCATTGTTAGTGACACCCTTTACCGCCGTAGCTTTGACAACACCCTCCTTAGATGTCTCAACACCAACGAAGCACATATGAACTTATGCAAATTACACGATGGTATATGTGGGTCTCATTTGAGTGGTCCTACTCTAGCCAAGAAGGTAACGAGACTTGGGTATTATTGGCCAACCATTGAAAAGGATGCAATAGAATATGTCAGGACTTGTTGCAAATGTCATATTCATAGTGATTTGATCCATGCTCTAGCACAGGAACTTCAGCCGATCACTTCTCCTTGGCCCTTCACTCAATGGGGACTCGACCTCGTGGGTAAGATTCATCCAACCTCATCCAATGGCCACAAATTTATCATCACTGCCACTAAGTATTTTATGAAGTGGATCGAAGCCATCCCTTTGACATACCTAACTGGCAAGCAAATATCCAAGTTCATTCTTAACTACATCATTTGCTAGTATGGCCTTCCACAATCCATCATCACTGACAATGGATGTCCGTTAAAAAACTAAGACGTTCATGATTTATGCGAGCAATTTCATATCCAACACCATTTTTCATCTTTGTACTACCCACAAGGAAATGGTCAAGCTGAGGCATCAAATAAAACCATTGTCAAAATCCTCAAAAAGACTGTCAATGACGCTGGCCGTGACTGGCACATACAACTCAACCCTGCTCTATAGGCTTACCGAACTAGCATTCATACGCCTACAAGAGCCACTCCATTTTCCCTAGTCTTTGGCACTGAGGCCATCTTGCCCATTGAGGTTGAAATTCCTTCATTACGAGTCTCCCTGAAGGGTTTAACTGATGAAGAGGAGTACAAAAAATCATGCTTACATGAGCTAGAAATGCTAGAAGAAAGAAGGAAAAATTCACTAAACCATCTTCAAGCATATCAGTGGACGAAATATGGCTATGTGCTCCCAAGCCCAAATCATCATCAGAGTAGTCCCATAGGAGATACTCTCTGCCCTCCAGTACACAACATCGTGCAATTGATGGTAGAGTGTCCCCAGTAAACATGGGCCCTAGGCATAAATTGTCCTATCACGTCTCATCCCAACCAAGATGTCTCCCTAGCCAATAGGGAATCTGTGTCCTTGACGGTTAGGAATCAAGATACCTTCAACCAAACTCGCAAGGAAAGCATCAAAGTGAGCATAGTGCTCCACCATGAACTCCCATCAGATCTCATATCCTTGGATGCCAAGTCCTGCACCCTGATCTCAGTAGTATGCTTGGAAAGTCTACTCGCCATGGCGAGGGTCATAGATGATCCGCTCCCCTCAGATCGGCACTCACAAAATCTGGTAGACATCCTCCAAGGTAATAGTGGCCTTACCTGTCGGTAGGTGGAAGGAGCAGGTCTTCGAATGCCAACGCTCACACAATGGAGTAAGTAATCCCCTATTCACCTGAATGGCAGGCATATAGGCGACATAGAAAAAACCCAGTCGCATCAATCGCTGTCACTCTTGTGGGCTCAGCTGGTCAGCAAACTGAAATGTAGTCAATCTACTCTCTCATGTGTAAATCGGGGCAAGCTACCTCTGCAAAAAGTTGAATGTGTCAGTACCTTCCAAGCAACTATCAGCATTATCAAAAGCATTTAAGGTTACAAAAATATCAAAAATAGCTATGGTCAAAGTCAAGGGAAAATGCGTCACATTAAGGCAATTACATCTCAAAAAGTCAATTATGTTATTCTGTACATCAAATGCGGTGCAAAATTGCAAATGCATCGCATGTTCATGTTTGCATCATGACACTTGACAGTTGTGTCATAGAAAAGTGAATGTGTCGCATAATTGTAATTGCATCGATCAAACTGGCAAATGCGTTGCAAATTAATGATTACAACATTCAAACATTCAAATGCGACTCGAAAATGTGAATGCGTCGCAGGTTTTGACAAATGCAACACAAACCATCGTTCTACCCTAATTCCTTGTTGCACTTGCATCGCGACGCATCAAATGCGTCGAATGCAAAGGAAAATGCATCGAACGTGAACACATATGCGTCGCGGTGCATTCGTTATTCACCCTAAAAACCTAATTATGACACGCAAAACAAAAAATTACAAAGTGGGACATGGGTACATACCGCTGGCTCCGAACCCTTTGGCCACCTGAATGTCTGCACAATCTCACCATGATGCTGTCACTGGAATCACCATCATCGCTGCTGTCCTCTTCGCTCTGAGATCTCAAAATTCGCAAGGTGAATAGTAAGAATGAATTGACTTTTACCCCTTTGTCAACCTATTTATAAAGTCAAAATAACATTTGTCAACTAGGTTATAACTGGAGGCTCCTTTGACCAACTTTGACCACCCCGTGGGCTGTCTTAAATATGTTAGAATCCAAAATCATCTATGCCATTATTTTTCTGGTCACCAAATTGACTTGTTGGGACCCTTTCCAATTTTTTTTGTTGCCGACCCAAAATTTGAAAAATTTCCTTAGGGGGCATTAATACTCCATACCTTCACTGGGGCATGACTTTGACTTATTTTCTTTGTCACAATGCAACATGCGACATTATGACAAAGAGGGAAAAAATGTAGACACCTAAAAATGACCTAGGCCTGCAAGCTTCATTTGTACCACTTTCGTCCTAACTTAATTGTGACATTTAATTATGTCCTTGGTCCACATTCGACTATTGATTAAATAATTCATAATTATTTAATTAGTTCATGTCCTTTCATTCTTCATGATTATTAAATGAATAAATGTTATTTATTTATTAAATACATCATTAATTGTCTAGGTCTTCCCTTAATTAAATAAATTTCTTAATTTATTTAATTACCTTTCTGCATTTATTTCTTCCTGATTATTAAATAAATAAGTTTTATTTATTTATTTAATATGTCACTAACTTTCATAATTAAATGAATCAAATAATTTATTTAATTATTAATCTTATCTACTAAATTAAATAATTAAATTTAATTATTTAATTGCCAAATTTGATATTCCTCTCATTTTAAATAAATTAAATTATTTAAAAAGTCATCTCATTCTTAATTGTTAGCTCACTTTGGTAAATAATTGGAAAATCAATTATTTATTATTTCACAAAAGTTCATATTTGGAATTAATTTAATTCCAAATTGGTAACTTCCCTCCGGAAGTCAGGTGATCGGGCAGGTTCTTGGTCCTTCCAAAACAAATCTTCAGTCTAGTGTTTATCCTCTTCATTTTCGAAAATCTCTATTTTCGAATTAATTTCCTCATTTATTCTCCACCACCAATTCGATCATCTTAGATGGCATCTTGACCGCTCGATTGATAATTTTTCCCTAACCCTAATTAAGGATTCTCAGATTTAATCCGAGCCTCTCATTTTAGGTCTTAGTTAGAAGTCAATCTCACCCGTCCATTCAAAATGGCATTTTCTATAAAATGCCATTTTCCTCTCATTTTTTGATTACACAGAGATTATTATACAAAGACATTATACACTCTTGCACTTGCACATTTAGACTTTTTCTTAGCAATTGTTGGCATATTTCATTGAGTTTTGACATCTTTAGGCATAGACATTCTTAGTCATTTAGGCAAAGTCATAGGCATTAGACTTTGATCAAATCCTTCAAGCTTGGTGTAGGACTTCGTCAAGGATTGCTCGCATGTCAAATCTGAGGGTAACACGTCAACCAACAAGGTAGAAGGTACTATCAAGGTGAATCATGGAAACTCCTGCGAATCAAAGGTATAATTGTTCTTGTTTTCTTTGTTCTTGATAGGATCTTTGGGTTATATGCTTTATATGTTAGTTTATCTCACAATCTAACCTTAAGAAATTAACCATAGATACACATGGTTGACCTTCTTGCTCATGATGGCTATCTCGAGGACACTCTAAACTATATCATTAAGATGCCAATTAAACCTATGGTGGTTGTGTGGATTTTTTTTCTTGCTGCCTATAGGTTACATATGAATATAGGCTTAGGAGTATTTACAACCATGCTACTCTTCAATTTGGATCCTAAAAATGTTGTGACTTAAACATCAATCAACATTGAAAGTGCAAATCAACTTGCCCCAAAGATTAGTGATTATGACCGATTGGTGGATGGCTAAAGTGTCGAGTGGTTTTATTCACCGAAGTGCAAACATTTCTAAAATCCACTAGTTCATGCCACATGGACATATCATATTCACCTAGCCTCCTACTTTCCATCAATGGCCGTAATTTTCTCCTCTCAAGATTAACACCTTGAATATATGGTTGAGGAGATTGGTAGCTCAATCTACTAATATGCTACAATACACTAGATTGTGCCAAGTAGCCACCATTGCCAAATAGGGACCCTAACATAGACTTGTTGCACCTCTATCCCAATAAGGATCATACACCTCAACATCCCTTTGAAAAAGGCTCCATGTTAGAGATGCCCATGCTAACAATAAAGAGCTTTATGGCAGATCAATATATGGAAGGCCACAGTATGATTACAATGGAGAAGGAATAATATTAATAGGTCACAATGTGCTGCAATATTATATGTCCCTTATGAATCAACAATTACCAATTGAGAGCCAGTTTATCTCAAAATTAGTAGATCATTTAAATGCATAAATTGTCCTAGGTACAATTCAAAATGCAAGGGAGGCATGCACATGGTTGGGATACACTTATCTTTACATTCACATGCTATGAAACCTATTTCTATATGGTATATTTTCTAATGCTTTATAGAAAAACAATACCTTATAAGAGAGAAGGGCAGACTTGGTAAGCATAGTTGTGATTTTCAATTTAGTACATAGTAATTTTACTATAGTATTGTTAGACAAGTATGACCCTTGCATTTTAATTTAATGGTACTTGTTAGTGCTTCTGATAATTGAACTCTTTATGTTAATAGATACATTCAACTGCAACTATCTTGGAAAAAATTAATTTGGTGAAATATGACTGAAAAAGTGGATATTTCTAGGTTAGTGATCTAGGATGGGTAGCCAGTTATTACTACATCACTCATGGGACAATGGCTACTTATAATGAGCACTTGAAGCCAATAATGGGTGATATTGAATTATGTCATCTATTTTCATTAAGTGAAGAGTTTAAATATGTGACAATAAGAGAAGAAGAGAAGATGGAACTTGAAAAGATCTTAGACCATGTTCCTATTCCAGTGAAGGAGAGTTTGGAGGAGCCAAGTGCCAAGATCAATGTTTTGCTCTAGGCTTACATTTCACAGCTTAAGCTTGAAGGTCTCTCCCTCACGTTTGATATGGTGTTTATTACTTAGGTATGTAATTATATTGAAAACCTGTGTAGCACAAATCATAACCATTTTATCAATTTATAAGTGGGTGACTTGAATTTTGTATCCTTTGTAATGCAAATGATAACCATTTTCTACCTTTTTATAAGTGGGTGACCTAAGAATTTTTTGTTCTCCACAAAAATTTAAATTTAGCCCTGAGGATGTTGTGCATGTCCACCCTCCTACTTCTGTTTATAACCATACAACCCATCCTTAAGTCCTATCTTCTCCAACTCATTCACCTTTGCTAGATAGAAGGAATTTACAATTTTTTATGGAAGCTGTTGGATGATGCACGATATGTAGTTCTAAATACATTATTTTTATTTGGTTATGTGTTGCAGAGTGCAGGTTGCTTTCTTAGAGAACTTTTTGAGATTGTCCTAAAAAGAGGATGGGCTCAGTTAATAGAGAAGGCACTTAACCTATGCAAGATGGTTGGAAAGCACATGTGGAGTTTTCAAACTCCACTTCGGCAATTTAAAGGCATTCCAAATGACATATTGACCAAAATTGAGAAGAAAGATTTAGCTTGGGATCAATATTATGATCTTTCAACCCAGGAGATTGGAGAGCTCATTCATTTTCCAAAGATGGGAAAAACCATTCATAATTTTGTGACAAATTTATTAAAAAGGACTATAAATACCTGGGTTTGAATAGGATTGAAGTTCTTGAACCACTGATACAAAGCTTCATATGAAGGATTTATTAATGCAAGGTAGGCATGCACATGGTTGGGATACACTTATCTTTACATTTGCATGCTACGAAACCTAGTTCTATATGGTCTATCTGCTGATGGTTTACATAAAGACAATACCTTAGAAGAGAAGGGAAAACTTGGTAAGCATAGTTGTGATTTTCAATTTAGTACATAGTAATTTTACTATGGCATTGTTAGACAAGTATGAATAAAAAATGAAAAATTTTAAATACTTTTTGATCTCTAAATCTGGCCAAGTACATGATTTCCTGTGAGTCTCAGTGACTTTGGTTGACTTATTCCTAAAAAATTACATGTTTTAAGGTTTAACCAAAAATCAGCGATGAGTTTCCTAGAGATTACTTGCCATCCAATTTTCTTAGCAAGTACTCACAAGTTCTTTAAACTATGCTTTAACACATTTTGTGTTTCTGTAGTGTATCATTATGTAATACCATTTTTAAAGATTTAGCCATGTGTTAATGTTTGAGTAGTCAAGTCTCAAGACACCTTTCACAACTAGTAATCAAGAACCCATCTCTCATGAATTTGAATGGTCTGCTTGGCACTTATTTTATCTATGTGATGTTCACAACTTCATAGGGATGAAGCACCAAGAAATACCAAGAGATCACCCATCCTAGTACTATTCTAGCTCAAACACATTAAATTATGGAGTCTCCCCTACAATTAGGCCCACTTAGATTGCTATCCTATTTCAAAACCTTAAGCTAGCATTGTGCTTTATGAACCATAAATTGTGGGGATCCTTAGCTCTTTCATTTTAATGCATTTTTAGAAAACTTCTAAATGAAATATTTCAACACAATGACTCTGAGTTTTGGAATGCAATGTGACATTCAATAAATAGGAAAGGATGCTTTCAAGAAGAAAGAAGTACATCATTTGATAAACTCCATGGGAAAAAGGTAACTTGATTGTTTATACTTTATTAATCTATCCAACATAGAAATTGTCTAGTGTCAAAGCTTGTTGATTATCTAAGAAAAAATATCTTCCATACAACTTTCACAATATGTAAAATCATATACAAGAAAGATGCCAAGTTTAAGGATATTTTCAATCAACATCATTTTGCAGTCAGCCTGCAATGTCTTATAGTCAAGCAAACAAAAAGTTCCAATTTGCATCTATGAAACTTAATGTGCTTCAATTGTTCATTGAATTCTACTTGTTGCTTGTCTTTGTTCTCTTTTAGAATATGTAGAAAAATGAACCATATATCTAAATCTAAAATCTTTACCATAGAAGTCCCTTAAAATCAAATTAGCAACTAGAAAAGGAACAAAATATTGTTTATGTAACATGAAAACTAAAACCTGAACTCCTGGAAACAATCAATATAATACCCTTCCTAAGAACAATAATAGTCTTGTTGATGCACAAAATCTACTATAACCTTTTAAGATCATTGTAGAACAATTCAATTATCTACTAGGAAAAGATTACATCTCAACAACTAACTAATTAGACTGCATAAAAAAAATTAATTTTTAAAGGATGATTTTTTTTACAAGTAAATAATAGTGGCAAAATATTTACAACTCAAAAAAAGTATAGAATATATGTATTACAGGTTGGCATTGAAGATTAAAAATGAATGTATATGAATATATGTTTATTTTGGCAAATAAATTTATCTAACTTTTAAATTTAAATGAAAGTTTGGTTATGAACATATTAGAGAATTTACAAAAGATCCCCATATTTGGGAAATTTTGTGAAATATGGTTTAGACCTAAAAATTACCTTTATGTTTCTCTTTTGTTTACCAAAACTTATTGGGCCACCCAAGTTCAAATCCCATTTGTACAGAATGTCCCTGACAAGTGATACATATTGCTTGTTGGATAACAACCAATTCCTACAACCTAGAGATTACACTAATCCCAAGAGGAATCCCCTCAAAGGCATGATAGGTCAAAACACTAAAAACCTGAAACTCACATGTGTACACCCAATAAAAGCATCTTCCTAACAAGTAAGATTGAAACAAGGAGTAATATTCAGAAGGAAAAAAATCATCTTGGTCATTTTATTATGTGACTTGGAACCTCAAAGGTTCAAGCAACACAATTGTTAAAAAGTAGACCATAGGCTAAAGAACATTTTGTCTTCACAATTAAAACTAATTCCTTGAAGTTGAATAAAATTATCACATCATAGACAAAAGCACAATATTTCTTTGAAATTAAAGATAGCCCCTGAACCTAAATAAAATGATTTCCATTATAAAATCAAATGGACTGTGAAGGGGGATCCAAGTTCAAAGTGTAGAAAGCATGATTGTCATGATAAAGAGTCAAAATTTTGTAAAATGGGGCATCCCATATGAACCCTATCAAACTAACATTGGGTGCAAGTATGTGGAGAAGTTGACGATAGAGTTAACAACCTAGAGCCCATAGTATAGCCACTAAGCCAAAGGTTATATCAAAAAGGGAATTTACCACATCTACTAAACAAAGCATATTGAAATAGACTACCACACAAACACTGTAACTTAAACCAAACTAGTGGCACTCTAAAAATGGAAATGAAGACAAGGAAGGTCAATGGAATAAATATCCCATTAGTGAACCAAAGGAAAATCTTGTTAAAGAAGGGATAAAAATGAGTAACAAAGAAACCTTGCTATTCTCCCCATGTAGATCATGCTGGTCAAACCTTTCATTTAATGTCAAAGGCCTACTTGATTTAAAAGGAAAGAGGGGTCTATTACCCCAATTTTTTTTGAAATACTTAAGATTCCATGTTTCTAGTCTATCAAGAAAATGAAGTATCTGAAATACTAGAGATTCCAAGTTTCTAGTCTATCGAGAAAATGAAGTATCCATGTCCTTTTATTCATTTGAAACCAAATCAATTGATGATAAAAGCTCAGTTTGATATCTAACAAGGAATGCACCATGCTAGTTTCAACCATAATTTTTTTCTAATGATCATATTCTACTAAGTTAATTCCATAGGTGGTCTCTACTTAATTTAACCTAAGCTATAATTTCAAAAATAGAACCCAAAAGCGTTAAATAAAGCAATTGCATAGTGTACTATTGATGAATTTAGCCTAGTCTACAATGTCCTAATTAAAACCCAAAATATGGTGAGGAAGGATTGAAATTTTGAAGTATTTACCCTGAACTACAATTTTTTCTAAGTATATCCTAAAGGTGCCAAAAAGGAGTTGAAGTGGTTATGAGTTTAGGCTACAAAGCAATATTTGAAGAACTACCCAAATGTGTCAGATACACTAGGAAATAATTTAGCCTAGACTACAACTCTAAAAGTAGAACACGAAAGTGGTTACAATTAAATGGATTCTTGAATTTGACCAAATAATCTTACACTATAAATTTTACTATCAGAGACGACCAAAACAAAATTCCATAGAAAATTATTAGGATTGTGAATCATTGCAAATTACAATGTGGGTCTATGTTATTCCATCTTCATCTTCCAAGCACTGGATAAAAGTCCAATATATTGATATGAAGGTGCCAAATGAACACCTGGTAAATTGACTTATAAATTAAACCACAATTTTCCCCAACTTTTCTCAATGGTAAGTAGGATGTAAATTCGAGAGTTAAGGCTTACTGGGTCTATCTGGTTCTACGAAAAATTGAAGTAATGAGACCTAGAAAAGATAATATCATCATGTGCTTCTTTGTTTGTTTCTAATACAATGCAAACAATGGTGTTTACCGGGAGATGGGGAAAATAAACCACATTTTGTCTGAAATGCAGCAACTTAAATAATAATTGCCTACTAAAAGCTTACCTCAAAAAGTGGTTTGTCTCTCTAAGCAGACCCATCCTCAACACGTTCTCCATGCTTCTCCTTAGCTTCCTCCAATTGACTCTCATCAAAACCTTATTTTCAGGTTGTAGCTTGCCAAATTAGAGAAGTGAAAGGTCAATATCAATGAGGAAGAGTTTGGAGTGGGAGGGAAAGTGTAAAAAACTGTGAAAAACATCCAAAATTTTTATTTAATCTTCTTGCATTGATATGGACATAATTTTATTAGTTAATTTCTATGAATATATATATTTTTTAAATATTGATGGAATATCATAATTTTTAGATTTTAGTCTATGGTATAATTTAATAGTTTCACTTTAATATATGTAAATATTTTTTATGAATAATGTTTTTTTTAAATATTGATGGGATGCCATAATTTTTAGATTTTAGTCTATGGTATAATTTAATAGTTTCAATTTAGTATCTGTAAATGAAACGAGTGGTATTAATAGTATATGTAGTTGAATAATACAATTCTATATCTTTATATGTGGCAAATGGTTTGAAGAAATGGTAAATGAATTGGAATTTTCAAGAAGCAACTCTTCTAAAATAACAAATGTAATGTGTTTCACATTCATTCATAGAAGCTTCAAATTTAATGCACTTCTAGCCAATGCTAAGTGGCAATGGTAGTAGTATATACTTGGGAAATTTATTTTTTATTTATATATGTGTTCATTTAAATTATGTATGTTAATATGTTAGATTATGTGTTGAAGTTAGGGCTCCCTAACATAATGGGTAATAAAAGTTAAAGTATGTAAATGTTAATTTTTTTTATAAAATATGTGAAGGCCTTAAGACTGCACCGAGAGGCAATGCCTTCCACAATAGGTATTTTTGGTGCACCAAGCAACCTAGGTGGTCAAATGGCCCGCTTAGGTAGGGGTCCCATGAGGGGGGCTTGAACTCTATGGATTATGATCAAATTCAAAAGAAAAAAAAATAGAGTAATAGTCATTTATTTAGTCATTAATTTAGCCATATATTTAGTCATTTTTATTTGTTTGATAGTAGTCATTTATTTAGTCATTTTTATTTTTTTGATATTAGTCATATATTTAGTCATTTATTTAGTCATTTATTAAGTCATTTAGTTGTGATTTTACCCAATTACCAAATTAGTCACTTATAAATGACCAAATTAGTCATTTATTTTCAAAATACTACTAGTGTTAGTCACATGACTAAAAGTTTTAGTCACGTAGTCATTTATTTTCTAAATTCTACTAGTGACATGGGAAAGATGGTAGTTCCCAATGTATACATGGATGTTGATGCATTGAAGGACATTGTTGTGAGATATGACCTAGTCTCCAGAGTAATCAAATCATTTGATGGTAAGGAAATGTTGAAAATAACTAGAGAAGAAAGTAGAGATTTTCTAGCTACATGAGTGGAACAAGGATATGATTCCTATTGATATGAATGTCTGTATAAAGGAATATGAGAGCACTAGGGTGCTGCTCAGAACAAAAATGTTACCTGTGCACACTACCAGCACTGGGATTGGGAAGAATAGGAAACAAATAAAGATTGGTAGAGATGAGTTAGAACCCTTCCCCATGAAGTATTTTGCTTACTTCAAGAAAAAAATGTATTCCTTTTGCTAGATCATTCGTTTCGCTCCACTTGACACCTTACTGAGGAAGTATAGTTATATGGCAACACATTTGTAGGACCCAACCTTCAATGTAGTCTATGATTACACTACATATTTGTCATAACACATCCACAAGGGTTTGGTTGATTTACAAGGTGGAAAGGACTAGGTACATTTCTGGTGGTATTATCTGTTAATGCATATGTTCTTGTATAAAGGAGAGAATAATTTTGAGAAGGATATGACATTGATCTACCTATCCAATGCTAGACCCAAGTTCTTGACAAAGATGACCAAAAATTTGATTATGTGGTTTTCCACAATGCCTTTGCCTCAAAATTGAGAAGGTTCCTAGTATATTGTCCACCAAGGATTCCCAAGGAGATCCACGACTTCCTAAGGCCCATGGAAAGGAGAATAGATTTGAATTCAAGTCATAATTGGGGGGATATAATCCCATATCCTAGCATAACAATCTTCAGAGTCTATGACACAAATGTGAATCCATTTGTACTACCAAGAGATGTGCCACTGAGGATTGGATTTCTAGAGATCATGAGGCAGTTAGGAGAAGCTTAAATGGCACATCTGCCTAAGACACTGAAAAAGGGCTTGTTCTTCCTAGAATGGAAAACATTTGCTGATTTTGTAATGGTAAAGGGAAGATAGAAGGAATTGGTGCATCTTCTTGCACCATACAAATTGAATACTATGCGCCCAAGAAACGATGACCCTGAGGGCTTTATTGTTGTAATGAAGGAAAAGGATAGAAGTGGCTCCTTTTTCCACAAATTTTACCATCCTAAGGATGTAATTAGGAATATTTTTGACTTCCAAGAACAAGAGGAGGTTGCCTCAAGTTCAAGAGAAAGTAGCCTTAGACTTGGAAATTTTGATCTTACTATTTTAAATAACTTAGATGATTTTAGGAAGGAAGCGTGTAAACCATTCATTGAAGATAATTCTTTCATTGAAACAAAGGAATTCAAGGTTTTTATATGTCAAGAAAAAGCATCAGAATATGAAGAAAATGTTGCCAGAGAAAGAAGCCTACATCTAGAGCTCCCTAAGGCTACTGTTCAAGAAAATGTAAGGAAAGTTATCAGGAAGGATTTTTGAAAAATTACAACTAAGGAGGCTAGAGAACTTGTACAAAAGAGTGGTGTATTGTTGTTACCTGAGTGAGACAAAGCTAATGCAATGGTGCTGGACACCATAAGGAGATATGAAAATCCCCTGTTTCAAAATGAAGAAGAGGAAAAATTGATACTTTAGGGATCAACATTTAGTGAATAATGGGATGCATTGTAAGTTTGGTCATTATCTTTGGGATCCATAAAGCTAGTAGTTGCTGAGCCAACTAACTTTAGCAGAAAATTGGCTATAAAGAGAGTCTCAAACACTCCAGCCTTGGAAGCGGTTGATATGGTAGTAAATGTTGCAAAATTTGCTAAAGCAACAGTTGAGAGCCTTACTCTTGAGAGGGATATGTATAGGAGTAAGCACAATGAATTGGTTGATGAATACAATGGGGGTCAGCAAATGGTGGTTGTACTAGAAACTAAGGTGGCATTATATAAGAAACAAATAGAAACATTGAGGAATCAAGGTCTAGCTAGCTCAAGTCATCATACACTCACATCTCCAATGACACAACCTCAATCTCCCCTTCCACCAAAACAAGCCTTGGAAATAGTGCCATATAACATGGGACAAGAACCACTTATAGTTGAGGAACCAAGCACATTAGGTGCAATTCCATAAAATGAACCTACTAAAGCACAATTACTCTTACAAATTGATGTGTACAAGCAATTTCTTGAACAAGCTCGAGACACCATATATGAGAACAATTCCAATATTGTTCATATAGTACTTAAACATATGAATAAGAAGATTTAGAGAAAATTAAATAGTGTTCATGCAAATTATTCTTTGATGTTGCAAGCAATAAGGTTATGCCAAAGAGATAAGGATATAGCTATCCGATTCCTAGATAAGTTCCTAGAGTTAGTGATTTGAAGCTTATGGCAGTTGGGGCTACACAACAAAAGGATAGGTATCCAAGGGTTAACCCAATTTATAAATTTGTTGATGGAATTAGAGAGCAATAGTTTCAGAGGTATGTTGCTCCTTTGGAGTAGAGGATTAAAGAATTGAAGTCAAAGTTCAATGAGGTAGAATTGGCATTGCTCCCTGATGTCCAACATACATATCATGAGGTCAAGCATCTACAATCATGGAAGGACCAAGTGAATACTACCATTGTTTCTCAAGTAGCTCTCATTTTTTAGAATGTTGGCATTGATATATTGAAGAATACTCTTGAGAAATTATCTTTCATCATTATCTTCTTATAAGATTTCGATAAGGAAGCCAATTCACTAATGGTAAAGTACTCTCCATATAGAAATAAGATGGATGAAATAATTGATTTCAATTGACCATTTGATGTAGAATATGGGAAATGGAAGAGAATATTTATTGATGAATTAGATTTGCAATTACAAGGATAGAGAACACATATAATTGATCAAGTATAGTGTAGGTCTGGCCTTAGAGATTACAATGCATAAAGATATGTGCCTCCTAATTGAAAAAAATATATGTAAATGCTGATTATGACTTGGATGTTTATTCACCTTTTCCATCTTTTGCACATTTTTGTCATTTTTCTCAAAGGAATGAATATGCTACAATAGTTAGAAGATTATTCTTTTCAAAAAAGTTCCTTTTTTAAGGTGGGTCTATCCTCTTCAGCAAATGGAAATAAAATTTGTCTCATATATGTTCCCTCCAATTGAAAGTGTAGATATAACTACAAAGGGAATACATGTTATTGTGGTCAAATCAAAATGTGACATGTGTACTTTTCGACCTAGGTATGTGCAGGATCATGATGGGCCAAAAAGTGGTGATATGATGGGTATGTGTAGGGTATGTGGTTGATGACTTTTTTTTTACCCAAAATTGATGAAATGAAAAGGGTTTTTAAAGGACATTCTCAGCTTTCCACCATATAAATTATGCTTTACTTTGAATTTAATAAATAATTATTATTCATTTTCTATTTGAATTATGACTAAAGTCTTGATTGATAGGCTGATTGAAAAAATCTACAGCTTTCAAACAGTATCACATTTTTTGAATTTGATAATATGTGTCACATTCTATGCTTCACATACTATAGGATTAAAAAAGGAATGAATTTCATGAAGTTTTGACCAAGTTAAGGTGGTCAGACATATGAGTTTTTATATTTTTTTAAAGTTGTAATCAAAAATTCATAATTAAATATTTACTTCAAAAAAAATTACAAAAAAATATGTATCACATTGCGACATGAGTCCTCTACTTATATCTAAAATCTTATAAAAAAATGTTATCATTTTATTGTGGTTAGGGTGGTCAGATAGACACCTACTTATTTTTTCCTTGAAATTTAAGTACTACTACATTGAACTTTCAAATTTTCACCAAATATACTTTAAAAATAAATAAATCTAGTAGTTTAGAAACTACATTTAATTTGCTGTACAAATTCTATTCTTACATATTTTTGAAATAATGTAGATAACTTATTCAAATTTTTACGTCAAGTTGCCTAACTTTGATTTTTCTGAATTTTCATCACTACTTAAAGGCCTATTTTTCCATGATGATCCTACACATACCTTCCTGAAGCTTTTTTTTCTCTCTTGTTCTTATAAAAGGGAATTCAAGGCCATTAGTATGGGTATTTTGTTGAATTCTGGATCTGAACATGCAAATTGAGAACACAGAGAAAATACATCTGAAGTCTATATATTAAGTTTTGAGTCTAGCAAGTGAATTTTGTCAAATGTATGGTTTCCAAGCATATATGAATAATAATGAAGATCTTTTGAGTCTATTTTCTCTCCAAATTTAATGTTGTATGTGAATTATTAATGAAAATATGATCAATGATCATTTCATTAATCTTCATGGTCACTTTAATTAAATGTATGTCTTAATTTTGGCTTTGGTTCAATGAATTAGTTAAAATTATTTGATTAAAACATAACTTCATATACATATTGAGTGGATCTAATAATTAGTCATAGAGTCGAAGTATTGATTTATGAATTGTAATGCAATTTCACAAAGATCATGGCTATTTGGAATTAAAGTGACCTTATAGTTCAATTTACTGTGTTTTGACTCCTTGTCCATAGATATGACACTGATATGAGGTTTTTGTTGGTACTCAAAAATGTTGGTTGAATAACCTCAATAGGTTTCTAGGCTCTTGGTGCATTTTAGGCTAACGAACAAGGCCAATTGGTGTATTTGAACCTTCTCTTCATGCTCTAACAGACTTAGGTGGGTATACCTAATGCAAGTGAAGTAGACTTAAACTATGTGTTACCTACTTTTGTAATCTATCCACAATGGAAATTGGAAGTGGAGAGATGAAAACCTAATTAAATATCAAGGTGAAGTTTATGAATATGTTCAGTTAACAAATGTAAGGTTTTGAAATAAATTTGATAAAACTAAATGATGAAATGGGTAAGACCAGTGCCTTGTTGGGTAAATGGAGTCAAATGAAGATCTAGAAAGTATGACTTATATTGGTTGTAACTTGAATTTTTTGGAACACCAATATTGGTTTATAACTTGTATAAACGTGTAGAAAAATGATTAAAAAACTCTACTTATTGATCCAATTGACACAACTAGGTTACTTATGATTTATCAAAAGGATTGTTAATCTTTGCTTGAAAGAACCAATTGAATAAATCACATAGGAACAATAGATGATACCAAATTGGAGATAGAATGGAAATCCTAGTTATATGGCTCTTCTTACTGATCCAAATAACACTTCCAGATTAGTACTGTGACTTACTAGAAGGACTTTAATTCCTTTGGGGAAACCAATTAATCATATCACACAAATACAACAAATGTGCATTGATAAATTGAATATATACTTGATATACCAATTTAAATAATAAGGAAATATTAAGTTGGAGACAACCAAATAACTATATAATTTCAACAGAGAATTGATACCAATATAATGCCACAAAATCAAAGATCTTTCATTGAATTCTTCAAAATATTGCTTGCAAGATAGTCTTTCAAAATATCAACATTATGGAACTCTTCAACTATCCATCTATTACCCCTATTTTACTACTATCTTCTCCTATATCTTTCTTTTGGTCTTGGTCTCTCTTATATATACGAGAGGCAACAAGCTTCAGACCAAAGGACACGACTTTTGATAAAAAATATGATTTTGAAACTAATAAAATCATAAACATGTGTACCAATTTGTTAATCTCCAAGTAAAAGCTTGTGGTCATCTAAGACCTATTCAAACCTTTTACTATATGATAGGATCCACATCATTACCACTGATCGATTATGACTGTTGCTCAGTTGTGCCCAAATTATCCACTACCCAATTGATAAACAGATTGAAATTTGAGAGGTGATCAATATATCCTTGTTTTGCATGAGTGTCGGCATTGGATATAATCTCCTTCATATCATACTCTATGTGTATGAATTTCTCAATTTTTTTATGAATATTTTGTAAGACCATATCCTCATCATTGATTTCTTGCAATGCAATTGTTAGAAACTTTGTAAATTAATCTTTCCAATCATCCCTTTCTCAAAGATTCCTTGTATCATCATGGAGTGTAGGAACCAAATTAAAACAACCGAGGTATTCTTCAAGTCTTTGTTGATATTGGTTGTGGGATCTCACCAATTCATTACATATTTGCAGTGTTTAGTCTTTTAGGATTTGTTTACCCATAATTTTCTTCTTTTTATCAATCATTCTTCCTTGTAACTAGACATTCTCCTCTAGTGCTAATTGTATTTTCTTAAATATATCGCAATAATTATCAGCTTGCTTTATCAGCTTATTGAACCTCTCTTTGATTATCTTAGACACAGTATTGTACTTAATGATTTTCACCTCCTTTTCTAGTGTTTTACACATTTCTTGGGCTTTCAAATGGGAATTTTTCCAAGTGGCTACATCAGCTAATGCATCTAACACTCTTTTATCTTTCTCGATCCATGGTGAGTACAATTCTGGGGTAGAGGAGGAAGATGACCTCTCCATTTGATGTGAGAACTAATTTCTCAAATTTTCATTATCTTTTACCAACTTTTCAATTTGTGCTCTAGTGAATTTTTTCGCATTTACATTCAATTTTGTAGTTTCTAAGGGATTAGTGTCCCCAACTCTTTTGACCAAAAGGTGTCCAAATACTTGATTTGGATTGTCAATCACTGCCAACCTTTTCTCATGAGGGTATAATGACCAAATAATCAAGGTATCTTCATCTGGATTTTATCCAGACCCTGAATATATCTTATCAGTAGCCTCCTCTATTAGGGTCATTGTTGTATCCCCTCTTTTTTGAAACTATCAAACATAATTGTAGAGCACATGTCCCATCCTAGTAGTAGTAATATGCCAACCTCTTGGAGTAATTCTCTACCTATTTCAGGAGAGATGGATTACATCTCCCTATCAAATTCTTTTTTCAATTCTTCCATGGCAGCAACTTCCTTCTCAAGAGTAATGTCTTGCTCCTTTTGTCTTATTTTCTTCCCCTTATACTCATAGACAAATGATTTGAATTCAGGAGTTTTAAAAAAATCATTATCAGAAATGAATTCATGACCAGCCTTGACCTTAATGTCATCAGATAACTCATTTGATGTTTCAAATTTTACAAGATCCTGAGGGGGCTCATATTGTGTGATCATAGGGGCCTTTATCTATTCCACTAGTTGTTCCTCTTCATTACCTTCCTCCCCATTCACTGTTGTTAGTGGAAAAACACACATCGGAGTGGGTTGTGAAGGTATGCGATCTAAAGGCTCCACATCCTTAGCCTATACTCATTTGTAAGTCATATGAGATGTATCAAAAATATATGAGGGCACATCTTTCACTATTTCATTCATGTGAGCAATAAGCTACTCAATCCTAGCCAAGGGATCTTGTATGTCAGCAAATGCTTCTCTTTATGATTGGAAATTCTTTCCCTTCCATTCCTCTACAGGCATAACTTTATTATATGAATCCATTCCCTCACTAGTGGAATCTTCATCTCGGTTCCTGATCACATCATCAAGTGCAAACCAATGCTCATATCTTGACAAATTTTGAGTTAATTTTGCTTCATGAATAAATCCCTTTGCATCAAACTTTTGTCTTTCATACCCAAGGGGAAGGTTGTAATGGGATAATTTAGCATCAATTTCTTCATACCCTACAATGGAACATACTATGAAGTCACCAAAACAAAGAGTGTTGGGAATGAGTGATTGTTTATTATGACTCTTTAGATGTTTAGTATCATACTTTGCTAGTTGTCATACAATTTCTAGATAGGCGACTCTGTTAGGAACCCCTTGTGGTAACAAATGTGGAACCCCTTCAAATCCATAAACTCATTATTGTGCAATCAGAGAGGCATAACAGTCTCCCTTGTTATGGTTCACTTTTCCTTTTGGGTTATTCTCCTTTGGTCTCAAAAATATCTGCACCTCAAGGGATAAATTGTGATCATATGAATAGCCTAACAACTTCATTAATGGTTTAACAAAATATTCTTCAAAATATAAGTAATGTGACCTATCACATTGACTATCCCATAGTGCAGTCCACATCTATACAGGTTTAAAGTTTCCATCTTCATCTGTGTCTTTGATTCTTATTTCTTTACCACACACATTTCTAGCATCACCTTCATACAAAAGTAAATGCATAAGCAAGGAATAATGTTTGAAATCTATGTAATCACTATTGTTTTTTATTGTTTCAAGCCCTTGATTTAGGGAATTTTCCAAATAGTTTGCATAGTCAAATGACCTAGCATCTTTGCTTTGTATATCAACTACTACAACCATTAGTGCAATAGACATAAGTGGTCGAACCTCAATTCCCAAGACTTGACCAGCTGAGTAGTAGGTATATTGGAAGTACTCTTCAAACAAATCTATATGAAATGGAAGGTTTTCATTACTCATAAATTTCTTGAGTTGACCTTGCTCATTCTTAGGTTTGTGCAAAGGTAGCTTCCATCTCTTATAACTAGTATCCATGCAACAGTATTTTGTCAAAAATTCTCTAATGGTGAATGGGAAGTTCATGGGACCTTCTAACTGAAACACATTAGAGATCAGGTCTTGGGAAATAACAAGCATATCAACTCCATTTGGAGATTGGATAGTTCTTTTATTAGGAATATACCAACTGGCCAGGGCTTTCATTAATTCTATGTTGACAAAAATGTTTGGCACCACAAGTATTCCTAAATTCAATCTCCATGGGCTGCATACTGGTTGAAATTTGAATTGATTTCTATATTGATACATAAAAATCTCATAGCCTTAGTGTGACATCCAAACATCCCCTAGACTCCAATGCTTGTCTAACAATTTACTTGTTGGAACATTTATTCGTGGTCTTGGCCTTGACCCTAGACACTGGTCTATCAGGTCTTGGTTTAGATTCCTCTTTTCAGTTTTCAGTTTCTTTTCCTTAGGTCTTTTTGCATTTTCTTCCATTGCTAACTCTGAAAAAATGCAACTTTCTAGTTGAGGGTGGAGTACTTACGTGAATTTTCACTTCCCCTAGTTTTACTACTTAAAAGCTAAGATCTTCGTCCCTTCTACTTGTACCCTTAGCATAGCCTTTCTGGTTTTTGCAATCATATGATCAATTCGTGGTGAAATTCATTTTAGTTTTGGCTCATTAATATACCACTTGTTTTAGTCTTGTCATTGGGGAGAGCATTTATGTTAAAAATCTCAATGATGCTCTTGGATGTTACATCAACAAATACTAATCATTCATCGCTATATTTTTGGAACTTTGATTCATTTTCCACCGATTGCCACCTTCTCCACTGATGAGAGTTCTTCTTTCAGTCTATCAGTAAGACATCAAACAACACTATCCTGACGCATCCCAGCTTCACCGATAAGTGTTATATCTTGATACTCTGTGGTTATATCAGGCCATCAGGGAACCTTCATCATTTGTTCCCTTGATGCACTCAAGCTATGACAATGTGATAATCTCTATTGTTTTCTATCAGCCCATTGGGGGAACTACTTTGGAAGTTAGCCTGATGGAAAGATGTTACGCTGATGTAAGGATATGGACTGCCCTTATTGGGCTATTGGTGGGGTAGTAATGGGAGTTCCATTGATAGAGTATTATTAGGCTGATGGTGTCAAAAGGACTTTGATGGACTTCATGGGTGTGATTGCTTGGGTATGATGGACTTTACACAAACCTCAAAAACTTGTCTAGATCATGAAATTGAATCTGGTGAAATTCTATAGGGACTAGGTGATAAATGGATAGAGGCTAATGGAAATATGTGGAATTTTTTAGTCCTAACAGTGGCTCCATCTAGGGATGAATAATGATGAAATCATTGTAAGAATCTAGAAAATATTTGGGGAGCAGACCATGGATGAAGATGGAATATGATGAGAACCTAAAAACTACTATGCATGGAAATTTGTGAACTTTAGAAGGTATCTCAGGTATTGTTCATGCATTGGAAATTCATAACCTTCACCTAGACTATTGTGCATGGAAAAAGATTACTTTAAGAGGTTTGTCAAGAATTTTCCATCCACTGGCAATCCTTAATCCTCTAGTGTTCTTCAAGAAAAGAACTTTAGAAATTGCCCATGTACTAGCAATTCTTGTTCTTCACCTAACATGTTCTAGATATAATATGAATCCTCACCTCCCTTTCCCACAATAACAAAGGGTCCTAACCATAAGGCCTCAAACTTCCCATGCTTTCCTTTGTCTTGACTCCTGGCATTCCACAAGAGAACCATGTCACCTGCTTCAAACTTCTTGTTTTTAGCCTTTTTATCATATAAGTATTTCATCTGCAATTGTTTCTTGACATTATGTTGTTGTGCTTGATTTCTAATTTCATCAAGTTCTATCAACTCTTCAATTTTGTCCTCCATAGGTCTAGGGATTTCTAAGTCCTCCTACAAGATTAACCTACTCACTAGTAGTAGATTATGTAAAGGGAGCCTAGCTTGAGCCCCATATACAAGTTCAAAGGGAGACTTTCCAGTAGCCCTCTTCACAGTAATCTGTCTGCCCATAAGGCTAATTTTAATTTGGAATCTCAATCCTTCTTGTTATTATTCAACACCCTCTTTATAATTTTTAAGATACTTTTATTGCTGGATTCAGCTTGCCCATTCACCTATGGATGATAAGGCGGAGGATATGAGATGATGATTCCATAAGACTGGAAAAATTCCTTGAACTCATCAGATCTAAAACACATTCCATTATCAATTACAATCCTTGTTGGGATCCCAAATCTTGTGATGATGTTTTCCAATAAGAAATTGATCACAACCTTACTGGTTGCCTACTTGGTGGGTATGGCTTCCACCCATTTCCTGAAATAAGATGTGGCTACCAATATCCATTTGTGTCCTCCACTAGATTTTTCTGTAATTTCCCCTATGAAATCAATTCCCTATTGATGAAATGGGGCTTCAACCTGCATAGGTCTTAGAGCCAATGCTCCTTGATACTTCAATTTTCCTAATTTTTTTTAGCATGCCTCACACTTTCTAGTATAGTCATCAGCATAATTGAAAACCTTAGGCCAATAGTACCCTTCCCTTAATATCTCATGAGTAGTGGTTTTTGTTGAGAAATGTCCCCCACATACTCCATCATGCATCTCCTTCAAGACATGTCTTGATTGATCATCTAAGCACAATAATAGGACACCATCCCTATTCTTCCAATAGAGGTCCCCCTCCATTAATACATATTTTAAGGCCTGCAACTTGAGTGTCCTTTTTCTATTGTCATCAAACCCTTCCAGACATTTCAAATGTTTGAGGTAATACACAATATTAGTGTACCATGAAGTGTTTTCTATACTAGTGACCATATCTTCTTTGTTATTGACATTACATACTTGGGAAACTTCCAAATTTATTTCAGCCATCAATTTGGATAGTCCTTGACCCCTTACAATCTTAGTGATCTAAAACTCAATATCAAACTCTTGGATCCTATTTATCCATTTGCACCTATGCCCTATTGTCTCACTTTGTATAAATACATCCTTTACTATAGCATTGGGCACATAAGCTATCACTTTTTCTTCAACTAAATATGGCCTAAATTCCTTGACAACTCTTACCAGTGCATAGGCTTGTTTTTCAACAATATCATACTTCAATTTTGCACTTTGGAGGGATTTGCTCAAAAAGGAAACTGGTTGTTCGTACCCTTCATCATTTTTTTGAAGCATTACTGCAACAAATGTGTGATAGGATGCGAATGAAAAGATCTGGAAAGGTTTGTTGAAATCCAAAAAATTCAATATAGGAGCTTCTTTGATTTCATTTTTTATGGATATGAATGCATCTATAGCTTGAGCTGTCCAATCAACTTTTGCACCTTTCTTTAGCATTTTTGATATTGGCTTTACTATCTCAACAAAGTTTGATATGAATCTCCTTACAAAATTGATTTTTCCAAAGAATGATTGAATAGCCTTAAATTTTTTGGGGATGGGTATCTTATCAATGGCCTTCACTCTATTAGGACCAATCCTTACTCCTTCCTTAGAAACTATATGCCGAAGTAACTTTCCTTCTGTTACTACGAAATGACACTTTCTAGGATTAAGGGAAATGCCATATTCCAATTCCTTCAAAAATATTTTTTCAAGGTGAGCCACATGATCCTCTACCTTTTTGGAGTATGTAGTTAAATAATCTTGGTAGACTACCATTATTGCATTAATAAGGCCAACAAAAGAAACATCCATGGCTCTTTGGAATGTTACACCAACATTTGTGAATTTGAATGACATCCTAACATAAACATATGTTCCCCATGGTGTAGTGAAATTTGTCTTGTATTGTTCTGATTCTTTGAATTTCACTTGATTATAGCCTGAAAATCCATCCATCATGGATAGTAACTCATAGCTTGTGACCCTTTATAGCATAGCCTCCATGTTTGGAAGTGGATAATTGTCCTTGAGAGAAGATACATTGAAGTTTTGGAAGTCTACACAAAGCCTTATAGCTCCATTTTTCTTTCTAACTGGTACTAGATTAGAGACCCAAGATGAATGTCTAATTCACTTGATAATACCCATTTCCCTAAGCTTCATAAGCTCTTCACACATTTTAGGGTCCAAAGTTGGGTTGATGGGTCTTTGCTTCTGCCTGAATGGTTTTGCACTTGGATTTAATGGGATCTCATATCGGAACAGATCTTCTCTATATGCCTTGAGATCCTCATAAGACCATGCTAAACTATGTTTGTATTTTCTTAATAGTGCAATTAGCATTTTTCTAATTATCAGACTTATCTTCTTTCCAATATATACCTTTTTTGGTTCCAACTCAATCCCCAGATTGATTTCTTCAACATCTTCCTTTTTTACTGGAGTTTGTTTCATGAGAGCACGATCATTTCCATAAAATACTCTTTCTAGTGCCATAAGCCCTTTAGGAAGTTTGTTGATTTTTAGCTACACAACTTCTTTTCCAAACATAGTCTATTTGCCATCTATTTCTTCCATAAAAGCATTAAAGTCAGTCTCCTGTGCTTCATACTGATCGATGCAACATAGAAACTTGATGAGATCAGTGTCATCATTGAAAACTTGCCAACTATATATATTATCAGGGATAGAAGGCCTTATTTTGAATTCAACTTGAGATACTTCGACCAAGGTGATATCATCACTTCTCACAACTACATTGGCTAAGAAATCTGCCATCAAGTTCTTGGACCTATCTATCCATTCAATAGAAAAAGCATCAAATAGTTCAATTGTGTCCCACAAAAAATTTCTATATTGTTGTAACCTTTTGTTTATTGTAGCATATTTTGATCTAACTTTTCAAATGATCAACTCAGAGTCTCCAAGAATAGTTAGCAATTTGATTTTGTGTTTGACAACCATATTCAAACCAATTAGTAGGGCTTCATACTTTGCTATATTATTTTTACATTCGAAGGTCAACAAGAATGAATACTTGAATGTGATACATTTAGGTGAAATAAAAACTACCCCTGCTCCATTGCCTTCCTAACTACATGCTCCATCAAAATACATCTTCCATATACCATGTTGATTCTTGGAAACATGCTTATCAATTGGATCAGTATTCACTAGTTCAGGCTGGGAGGCTCTATTATGAAACTCCCTAAATCCACATCACAAAAGTAGTTTAACTGATCTTGAGAAACATAATCCATAATATGATTCATCCATGGCTCTCTATATAGCTTGATCTCTTCACCATTTACCAATATTGTAGCATAGGAAAAGTAAAATTGTACATTTCCCCCAACTGCTATAGTCCATTGTCTTGATAAGAGCATTCCAAAGTGAGGGGGTGTGTCAATTACAGTTATGTCAATATTATATACTACTTGTGGATAAGCAACCAACTTCACCTCTACATCTTTCATGATCCCTACTACTAGGATAGTTCTACTATCCATAGCATAGCATTTACCACCATTAGTGTCCACCCACATGCCAAGCTGTTTCATGACTCCTACTATCATGATATTGATAGCAACACCTAAATCTATCTTGCAATTTATTACCAACTTGTTATTTATGAGTATTGTGGTAAAAAATGGGTCAATTTGCAAAGGATTTACTATTGTATCACCAAGAAAAACTTCAAGAACCTTTAATTATCCCTACTTGCTATTAGTGGTTTCTTTTTTCTCAGATTTTGTGCTTATATGAGTTCCATTAGATATTAATTAGATAGCACTACCTCTGTATTCCTTTATCTTCATCATTTCTAATAATGACACAGACATCTTTACCTGAG
Source organism: Sequoia sempervirens (assembly GCA_007258455.2). Classification (NCBI taxonomy): domain Eukaryota; kingdom Viridiplantae; phylum Streptophyta; class Pinopsida; order Cupressales; family Cupressaceae; genus Sequoia; species Sequoia sempervirens. Next base: position 169,207,418 of record VDFB02000015.1, on the reverse strand, counting down.
ACAAGGCTTGTGTGAAATCAAAAGAGGTACTTTCTACTTTGGTTACCTTCTTTTGCTCCATTGGATCTCCTTTGTTCTCCTCTTTTTCTTTTTTGTTCATTTCATCAGTATTTTGTTTGTCTTTATGCAACTCTTTATTTTCTTCCTTATGAACATGTCTTTGTTCATTCTTATTGGATTGCTTATTTTACGCCTTTCTTGGTACCCCCTATATTGTTCCTTTATCTTTCACAAATATCCCTCTTGGAACACCCTCATCTTCATTTATTGTTCTATTTCTTAACCGATATTTTCTTTTTTCCTATTCTAATGTAGCAATGGTTAACTCCTTAATCTCTTCCTTAGTTGGTATTCTTACTTTGTACTTACTTGACTAAGATGATGCATAAGGAGAATATGGTTCATCATTACTTTCGTCATAATAAAAAAAGACTTGTTGTTCTACCATATGAACATTGTATCTTTGGTTATCAACATCATATTCGTAGCCTTCTTCTGAAGATGAATATCCTTGTTCAATGGGATGGAGTGTGTGGGAGGTCAAATATATTGTATGATCCTCTTCATCATTGTCCTTTGGTATTTCTTCTTCTTCTATTGATTGAGCTACAACACAGTGATTAGGGGAATGTGGCAGTTTGCAAACTTGACACCAAGGATTATTGTTAACCATGTATGCTCCCTTGTTCTTTAAGGGATTAGAAGTCTCCTTATTCTTTGGCCTATCGATTGTGGGCTTTCCATCCTTGCATTTTGTGTTATATGTCATATCATGTAACCTTGATCTTCCATTTCTATATGAATTCTCTTACCTCTTCTAAGGGTAGCTAACATTTTGGTGAACCCTAAGATTATCTCTCTTACCAATCATCCCAACATCTTTTCTATTGTTTTCAATAGTCAATGCTATTTTTTATGCTTTTGTTAGATTTATAAGGCACCTATTTCTAAGCTCATATCATATCTTCAGATCAAAGGCCTTCAAGTAAATGCTTAATGTTGTAGGGTCAGTCAGTTTGGACCCAGGTGGTATCTTATTATGTAATTTAGAGAACCTCTGGTTGAAATCATAAACTGACTCATTCTGATATTTCTAGATACTAATCAATTCATGCAAGGAAAAATCAGGTGCACACTGATTCCCATATTGCTCCAAAAATTGATCTTGAAAATATGCTACATAATTAATTGATCCATCAGGTAGGTTTTTGAATCAATCCCTCACCTCTTTTATTAGAGACATCATGAACAATCTCATATTCACATCTTCATAATCCATACCAATATCTTGAACGAAGGCATTAAAATTTTTGATGTGTTCTTCTGCTTGCATGACATTATTCCTAGTGAACTTGGGAACCATATTTCTCCAATTACTATCCATTGGATATGGGTACAATTGATATCCTATTAGATCAAATTGTCTACATGGATTTGTAGGATTTTGTGGGTGAAAATTCAAGGGTGGCGGGTAATGGTACCCATGTTGTGGCTGATGATAAGCATTTTGTTGGATGTGCCACTAGGGGTACCTATTTTTTTTGGGAACATATTGCTGATATTATGAGGGGTATTGCTGATTTGGAAGTGGATTGTGTTGAGGAGCATTGATAGCTTTTGGATGTTGGGATCCTTGAGATGGTATATTAGGTTGAAATTGCTATCTTTGGTTTACATTTAGTGGTGCTCTTGTGTTCTGAGATGATCCTTGAGGATTAATATTACCACCTTGTCTATGTGGTGGGAGATACTTAGGTGGATTCGATGTATTAATATTTAGCTAAGACAGTTATTGATTCAACTCTATATTTCTTTTTATCATCCACTGTCTTCTTTCATGCTCATGTTCCTGCCACTGCATTTGTATTTATAATTCCTGATTAGTCATGTGCCGAAAATCTTCAACATGAGTCAATTTATCCATGGGCCCACATTGGTTTCCTTCTTGTTTATGGGCCATTTCATAGTCATACTCCTCCTGCCTCTGTCTCCGTTCTTCATCTCTCTGGGCATGAAACTCTTGCATCTTTTCTTGGTCCATTTCAAAATGATAAATGAGACAATCACTATTTTCTTGTTCAAATGGGGTGTAGGGATTTCCACATTGATCAATTGTGTGATCTTTTGACCCATATAATGGGGAAAAGCTATTGTGTACATTAAATGTTTGTTTTGATGAATTTCCTTTATTTATGACATCTGCTTGGCTAGATGTCACCTTAGACTTGTTCTTGTTTGTGTTTGTTTTTGTGGGAGGAGATCCATGTTTGTCAATCCATCTCCCATTGTTCTTCTTGGGACTATCCTGGTGTAAGGATCTTCTTTCATTCATATCAGCTAATATAAAGTATCTTTGATATCTGTCATCCATCTTCTTTGATTTGATGCTTACTTTATTTGTCATAAAATTTCTCTAGAGTCGCCACGTACTTTCTCAAAGAAGGAAAATGATTTAGCTTATTCCCAACAGAGTCTTTTAACTCTACAATGACTCTATGATGGAAGGATTTAGGATTAGAATTGGCTCCCTAGTCAAGTCACCAATCTGTTAGTTCTCAAAAATGCTATTTGAATAACCTCAAGAGGTTGGCAGGCTCTTGGTACATTTTAGGCTAGCGAATAAGGCCAATTGGTGTATTTGAACCTTCTTCTCTTTAGGCTCTTCCAGACCTAGGTGGGTATACCTAATGCAAGTGAAGCAAACTTAAACTATAATTTTCCTACTTGTGTAATCTATCCACAATGGAAATTGGAAGTGGAGAGATGCAAACCTAATTCAATATCAAGGTGAAGTTTTTGAATATGTTTAGTTAATAGATGCAAGGTTTTGAAATAAATTTGATAAAACTAAATGATGAAATGGGTAATACCAATGCCTTATTGGGTAAATGGAGTCAAATGAAGATCTAGAATGTATGACTTATATTAGCTGTAACCTAAATTGTCTGTCACACTAATATTGGTTTATAACTTGTATAAACGTGAAGGAAAATGATTGAAAAACTCTACTTATTGATCCAACTGACACAACCAGGTTACT